>JACXIV010000139.1:98877-205352 GCA_014737475.1 Bombus confusus
TTATTATTATTATTTGCGTTATTAAATCGAAATGGAAAGTATTAGGTTGTCCGAAAAGCGTCTTTCTTTTACAGACGCTAATCTGTCGAACGTCGTGATCTTTATCTTGATAGAACAAAATGGATCGTACGTCATTCGATAAAATAATACGAAATGTCGTGCATCCAATATTTCCTTATAAAACGAAAGAAACTTTTCGGACGAGCTAATACCTTCGGTTCGAACAGTCGATTAAAATTCAAATTCGACCTGTGCTTTGGAAATTTTAATCGATCGTAGGTCATATATGTAGGTTCGAAATGGATGTAATACGAAAAGTGAAATGTATTCTCTACTTTCGGTTCTTCTTATCGTCATTATCGTCATTGCTATCGTTATCGGGGAATAATTTGATTATAATAATACTTAGAAAGAAGAACAGATATTTCAGTGGGAAAAATACAAGCGAGTATTATTATTATTATTATTATTTGCGTTATTAAATCGAAATGGAAAGTATTAGGTTGTCCGAAAAGCGTCTTTCTTTTACAGACGCTAATCTGTCGAACGTCGTGATCTTTATCTTGATAGAACAAAATGGATCATAATGGATCGTAATTCGATAAAATAATACGAAATGTCGTGCATCCAATATTTCCTTATAAAACGAAAGAAACTTTTCGGGCGAGCTAATACCTTCGGTTCGAACAGTTGATTAAAATTCAAATTCGACCTGTGCTTTGGAAATTTTAATCGATCGTAAGACATATATGTAGGTTCGAAATGGATATAATACGAAAAGTGAAATGTATTCTACTTTCCGTTCTTCTTGTCGTCATTATCTTCATTGCTATCGTTATCGGAGAACAATATTTCGAAGATATAATAGCATAGAATTTAGAAACAGATACTTTTAGTTGGAAGGTTCGATGAAAATTCAAATTTCGCCGTGCTTTAGGAATTTCGGTCGGTCGTAGAGTGTTGTACAGCTGGAACAGATGTAACATCGAAAGTCGAGTATATTCCGCTTTCTCGTTTCGCTTGTTATCGTCGTATACTGCCTGCAGGCGTAATATTTTTAAAAGCACACGACACGCGTAAATGCGATATAAATACGTGTTTGCGTTATTAGATTGAAATGGCGAGTACTTTCGGCTCGGATATCGATCGAAATAATTTTGAAAGTCAAACGCAGCGTACGCGTGTCACGCGTTATTTCAGCGCGAAGTTTCCGTGAAGTTGAACCGACAAATTTGATTTCAACGCGAATCGAACGTCCGGACGCGTCGCTTTGCCGTGTCAAGCACGTATTGCCGTATCCACTGTTTCGATCCGGTTGTTTCATGCGCGATGATACATATGCAAAACTGAAAAGTCCTTTACAGCGTACGTACGCAAGTGTTCCGTGTGCTGCTTCTTGTCTCTGCTCGCGCGTAGAACGCTACGTTCTCGAAACACGAGAAACGCTTGATTTGTATGCGATATACAGCGTCGCATAACGCAAAAGGAAATTTATTTTCTTGCAGTTGAAACGGACACTCGGTTTATTATTCGCGATTTTTATCGAAGGATATAACCATTCGTGTAACTTTACGGAATAAAATACGTCGCGAAATAACATTACGGTGCGCTTGGTTTTATTTTCTAATCTTTTTATCCTAACACCGTCGTTACGCTCGTGCGTGTGCCTTGGAACGTAATGGGAGTAATACAGTTTTTACGTATACGTAAACGCATACGTACCTTGCAACGTAATATACTTTATGTTCAGACTGCCGGCCATAAACTCGGTTTACAATAATTATTTTCCCTCTTGCCTTGTATTCTCGCTTAATCATCCACATACACACACACAATCTTATTTTACCATTTCTTTATTTTTATTATTCTTTTATTTTATTATTTTGTTCTTATTTTACCCTCAGTCGCGATACACGAAAGATTCTTATGCATATTCAGTTACATAATTACGCTCGATCCAAGCGTAGCCTTGTAGCTCTAACGTTATAAACAAATTGTCAATATCGAACCGACATCGAAGAAGAAATCAATAACGTGAATCGCGTCTAACACGGAAAAGGTACCGAAAACATGGAACGCTCATATCGGTTAACAGAACAGAAATTATTATAGTTATTCGCAATCATCGTATATCCGAGCGTCAAAGCGTACACCGTTGGGTGCTTGATCCATATTTCGCCGTCAGAATAATGCGAAAATAGTTTCTGGCAAAATAAACGTTTCGAAAATGAGCGAGTGAGTGAGCGAGATAATAGCCTACAGTCGTTCGACAGACATTCGTCGATCGGTTTAAAAAGAAAAAACGACCTATCTACTTACACGGTAACGTACGATTCTCGTACTTTGTATCTCTGTATCTTTATGGTTATTCCAGACAATGCCAACAGTAGAAAGAAAGATTGGTTCCTGACGGCTCGTAACATATAGGTGGAAAAGCTGAAATTGCAGAGAGGTAGCGGCGATATACAAGTTATACTCGCAGAGGTAAACTTGGCGTGTAGAAGTCTGGGTTAGATCGTGTTCTAAACTCGAGGAGTTACAGAGGCAAAATAACGCATCCGGACGTGTAGACGATTCGAGTTAAAGCAAGCTTTATTTCCACCTATAGGAGCCAGCGAAGCGAAAGGGATCGAACGAAATTGTTGCAGCCTCGTGCAGCTTTTTCGAGTCGTAGGGGCTCGATCGTAAAACAAATTTCGTTAAACGAGCTGCTGTCCTATTTACCGAATAAAGTCAAATATCATCGCTCGCGTTACGAAAAAAAGAAGAAAGAAAGAGAGAAAAATCTATTTTCTTCTTATAAAATCTCTTTGCCAAACGTTTCTTAACGTAACCTTGCGAACAACGTTTTCCGTGTTACTCTGGCGCGACTTCTGTCGCAGCCGCAATCGCGTAAAAGCGGCGTAATGGTAAACGAAGAAAGGCACGATATCCGATCATGTGGTGGGCGATTCGACGTAAACGCGTGGACGAGATGCCCTGGAACGATCGCCGCGCTTCGTTAACTAGCCCAGAGAAGAAGTTGCAAGCGGGAGAAAGTTTCAGTGGCAGCGGTGAACATCCGGCGGAATGGAACACGAGCCACGCTTATCCCGGACATCGATTGGAATTGCTCGAACGAGAAACGGCCACGGATAAACGTTTCGAGGAACTTTTCCGTTGTTTCTAGCGTCGTTTCGTCCGATTCGCGAGACCTTTCGTACTTATTTCCGTCGATGTATCGGGCGTAGTTTCGTCCAATTGGAACGAGAGTCAAAGAAGGGAAACGAAATTGCTTTTCGAATCTTGTCGGTGCCTCGATGGCTCGCTAAATCGCGCAGCTAGCAAGCAACGAATCAGCTTCCGTCGAAATGCTGCATTTATGCATAAGAAGCGTGCAAGCCAATTTCTTCGAAGGTAACTACGTTCAATTAGCATAGAATTAATATCGTAAGGTCGGAACTTTTTTCTTTCTATATATATATATATATATATATATATATATATATAAGGAACTGATATTTTTAACGAGACTTCTTACTCGAGGAGAAGGAACGAGATTGCTTGTTGGTCGAAGTAGGATCGTCCATTATTCGATTCGTACGTTTCACTGTTAATTTAGTAATGTTTTAACGACCAGGTATACCGGTTTGATGTTCTGCGCGAAACAATCAGATTGTGACGCGTGCACGAGGTATAAGCGGATCATGGAGTTTCGTACGTTTGTGCGGGAAACGTTTAAAGGTTCGCAAGATAAAAGACGCGAATAATAGAATCTAAGGACGCATAGAACACACAGAATATCCAACGATATATAGCACATCCAGAGTACAGAGTACAGTTAGGATATTTACAATGTATAACAAATATCTGTCCGGGTACTAGAACTTGAGCGCGTCCGCAGAAATATGAATATTCGTACATCCACGGTGTAAATATAAGAATTTCAAGTAATATTTCTGAGTGATGCGAAATAATCGACGAGGAAGTAACAGTCGAAGACATCTTTGATGTATCCTTCTTGCACGTCAGTGTCGTTCGATAAAAATTAATTTCAAAGATACTATTTGAAAATTGAGATAGAAGATACCTCGACTAACTACGATAAAAAATACATACATACGTACATACTACTTACACATGCTGAAAGCGTCCCAGCGTTGAATTTTAAAGCGATTTTAAAAATTAGAGGAAAATTAAGCCAGCTTACTGCTATTGCTATTAGGACCAAACATTAGGAACCAGATATTACTAATCAGATGAGTAATCACCGACGCTGTCGGTATAACATTCGTTTCTTACGCGTATTTTATTACGCATCGTTTCTATAATTCTATCGAAACAACGAAATTCACCTATTGCGTAAACTCTGTCGAATAGGACGGTGAAAAATAATTTTCAAAAATAATTTCTGCTGGTAGATAACTTATCTTAGTAAAGCTATAACACACACAGAGATTTGTGTACGTTCACCCGAAGTATATAATAATTTGTTACATTAATTAATAAGCCTATATAATCTACAATAACGTAATTAATTGATCGTTTGAGCGTGGTATCGCAGGAAACGCGTGGACGAAATGTGCGAGCTCATCTTCGTACTCGAACGAGAAACTAAGTTTACCGAATAGTCGAAGATATTCTGCGAAGCTATTCCGTATAATTAAATAAAAGCGCCAATTACGCGGACGAAATCACTTGCTCCGAACGGTCTACGTATCGCCACGTATTAAACGCTGGCTTTAAACGTTACAAAGTTCGTCCTTCTTCTCGTCTGTTCGATTAAAACCCGACCCTTTTCGCGTCTTCTGCTCAAATGACGATAAACTAAAATTGGAGATATTTAAATGAAATAAATGAATAAAAACCAATGGAGATTACAGATTGCGCAATTGTGGGGATAATTTGCCTTAGTATTGAAAATTCGAGCAACGCGAACGGCTTGATACGTAACGATGCGAAGAATAATCGAAAACTAAAATAGAATTACCCGTCTGTATTATTTATTCTCGAAACTAACGAACTAAATAGAAAGCGAATCAAGGCGAATTTGCTTTTTAAAATATGCTGCACGGGCAAATTACTCTATACTTTATAGTACGTATACAGGAAATTCAATTTTCATTTAAATGCGCTGCACGTAACCTCCGGTCTATTGAAAGGAGAAACCTGCCTCAAGAGTTCAATTTTGCGATATGATATTTAGACTGATTCTTCTTTCGTACATTTTTTCTATATTTCCATATTTCCATTTTAACCTCGTTTCCCCTTTCTCCGCTACCGATAATTTCGCCTTTCTATCTCCTCCAATGTTCCATTTGTCCACGATCTGTGCCGCGTACGCGAGTCTCCTAGAATTTGAATTTCAATGCGCCGACGATAAGTTAGCCGGCTTGGAAATTATTTTTCACCGTCCTATTCGACAGAGTTTACGCGATAGGTTAATTTAAATAAATGAATTTAGGGTAAAATCTTCCGAGCGAGAGAGACTCCGTGGAACAGCGAGCGATCTTTCGCGATTGCATGTAGATTCAACGACTAACCTGCAAGTTCTTTACATCGAATAACCTTTGAAGCTACCACCTACGTTTATTTGTTAAGATTCAGATTCGAGTGATCGGCCATTTCTGATTTCAAAGCGATGGCTTGGCTTTCTTATTTAGAAGTTTTATATTCGATCTTACGTACCAAGGGAACGTGAATCGTTATATCGCTGCTAGGAAAGCTTGAAAGTTGGAGAAAAGCTAATTTCGTATTCTACGTGTTCAGCTTTGTTGGATTCATTTTTATGTAAATCATACCGCGAGACAGATAATCGCGATAGAAAAGGACCGAAACTTGGATCGTCCGGACAACCCGATAAAAATTCTCTGTACAAAGATATTTAACGCATTCGGCGCTTTCCTCTAATTTTCGTTTTTCTAATTTCTCCATTCGTGTTCTATTTGTTCCGCAGATTTGACCAAAAGATTCGCCAATACATTCTTCTGAATACGAATATCCAGTTAGGCTTACTATAGGTCGCGTTTCTAACCGTCACACTTTTGGCGCTGCAATGTCGCAGACAGATCGTCTTACATGACCGGCGAAATATACACGATGTATCGATGAGCGCATAGTTGTTATCAAACGGCGAGTTCTAGAACCTTCGATTCTTCGACTCTTTGGTCCGTTATTTTACCAATACAAAAATGTGGCCTACGTGTGCATAGGAAAAAACGGTTACGAGACTCGGTCGTGGTGGGGGTCGTCTTCAAGAGAAGACAAAGGAAAAAATCGAAGGGCAATCAGTCTCACGCGAGGAGTCAAATCGAATGCATCGAGAGCTTCACAGTAATCGCATTAAGGTCGCTTCGTCAAACAAAAACGTCGAAAATTACAATAAAGTCGAGTCAATTTATACCAATAACTAATCGTGTTATTGCGATATTATTTGTACGCGTTGATGATAGTTTTGAATATTGTTAAATATAGAAGTTTATATTAATCCTGTTAATTCAATGTCATAATCATTTCAACCACCTCTGTTATCCTAATCGAAACAGGGGAACGACTCGTTCGTGGCGTCGATTATCGAAATCGTAACGAGAATTTGCGATTCTCGATGACGCGTTTACTCGCGACCGCGTCTCTTTGCGAACGGTCGTAACAAATATATATATATATATATATATGTGAGTGTGCTTTCACGAAATTCATGAAAATCGTCTAATTTTCCAATCGCCAGGAAGATTCGGCCGAAATTCGATTTGTTTAACACCAAACCTACCACAGCGGTCAAATTGACCGCTTTCAAATTCCTACACAAATTTGACCATATTTAAACATTATCGTATCGCTTGCTAATCTGTGACCTTTCATAAAATATGCACATAATATATTCTTCTGTATCTATTTCTAGTTCACTTCTTTTTTTCTAAGAAAAATTTGTAGTCTGTCCTGGCTATCGCGAACGGTCAATAAATATACAAAACAGTGTCGGTAGGTTGAGTGTTAAAACACATATACGGAACGTCGGACAAAATCTTCTCGGGCGATGTTCCGCCTTCGACGGAATCGAGTTTTTAAATTCGTCGTACTCGGATTTTTTAGTCGATCCACCGCTAGCGATCTTACGGCGAATCGCTCGCTAGCAGACGTTTAGGTTACGCTTTAGAGACGTTCGTAGACTTCATAGAAGCAGCCGAAGTCAGAAATGTCCGCCGATCGTCTCTCCGCTCCGGAGCAAAAGAGATTTGAAGAAAATTCCCTCCGTCGACCGTCCAGCAGCGTTTTGTCTTAACGAAGAGTTCGAAAGACTATTGATCAGAGGATACGCGGTACTAAATCCTTTTTGCGATCCGGTTTGCTAACCGTCGCCAGTGGCGAACTTCAATCTGTTCCACAATCGACTCTAATTTCGAGGCAATCGGTCGGTATCGATCGCGCGGCTGGCGGACGTAAATCTCTACGCTAATTTCATTTTGGCATTCGAAATCGTATCTCGAAACGGAAATCACGTCCGAATACCCGGGAGATATAGTTCGCGGACCATCTCCGCGGGAAACATCGACTTTCTTTATTAATTCGTAATTGAGTCTGGTTCGTGTGGTCGCGTGCTGTAACTCCCCGTACGTGCGTATAGCGCATGTGTGTGCGTGTGTGTGCGTGTGTGTGCGTGTGTGTGCGTGTGTGTGCGAGATACGTGACGGGGAAAAAAGAATGTGCGGGCGAATGTGAAAGACATGGGCAGAGAAGAAATATAGACGTACAGTGGCTGCAAAAAATATGAATTTGAAGCTTCCCTTCATTCGCCGCTGTATCTCGCTTTTAGACGCGTTTAGACCTCGGCGCGTTAAAAAGTACCTTTCCGCCACGCAATAAAACGTTTCGTAAAATATACGATCTTCTAACGTGAGATTTACGCGTCGTCGTACAATTTTACGAGCAATTTGTTCGAAAACGTGCCTTTTAAATACTTCGATCACTTGCACTATTTTTAGAATTAATCGTATATCTTAGTTGGTGACTCGCGATAATAAAAGATAATGGATTTTATTGAAAAGACAAGTAAAAAAACGAACAGATTTATTTATTTATATGCATTGTAATTTTGCACGATTAGTTATTGCATCTCATCTGCTTCGATAACGAAATCTTCTGTTCGGCACTTTGCCTTTAAAGGCTTTAAGATACTTCGATGGAACGTAGGGTAGTAGATCCATCGTGTCTTTACACTTTATCTTTTCTCGCTGACCTCTCACCTGCACATAATGGACGCAACTGCGGATTATAAGGTTATTTTGGCATCCCCTTTTCGGCGAAGGGTCTAAAACGCGAAACTCCGCTTCGTGATCCATCGATGTTTCCATAACACATTTTGTATGAGATTATATATATATATATATAATGTTGTGATATATATAATATATATAATATAATAATGATGAAGTTATATATATATATATATATATAAATGTGAATATATATAATATATATATAATAACGCCTCGGCCTTTATAAACAACGTAATTCAAGAATATGTAATTATTGCTTTTCCTCGCAAGTCTCGTAACTCACCGAGCGCGAGAAGCATACGAGTTACGCCATTGTCGAACGTTAGCCGTTAACTTTGTGAGTAATAAAATTAAAAAATAAAACAGTCGTTTCGTTGCAACTTGATTCTACGTTATTGGGTTGGCAACCAAGTGATTGCGTATTTTAAATAAGAAGGAAAATTCAAAATTTTTCTTCAAAATGTAAGGTAATGTAAAAAATAAAATAAATTAATTAGTTAAAAAAAAATTCAATTATCGATAATTCCACGTTCATAGCAGCCACACGTACTCCATGTTTGACGAGTATACTCGTCGCTGCTTACTTTTCGCGACGCACTTTAGGAACACGCTTTCCAAAGAAGTCGCAACAGCTAGCTGCTTAATCGTATCAGAAATTCACTCGTTAATCGCTTTTATCGGTCAATTATCGCAATTTATTAATCACTGACGATTAGTCGGCTAAATGGTAACGTCGACCGTTAGCGTAGAAACGTAGAAGCATTTTGGCGTTCCTGCGTACACGGGATTTACCGAGAAAAATCCAAGTACGATATAACTGCGTTTATTGGAACAAAATTTTAATTAACGCCCAATTAACGGAACGTTTGCTGGATGAGTTCGCGTATCCGAACGTGAGCTCCTATTATCCGAGAAAAAAGCGATACGTAGCGAGGAAAATTGGTAAGCTTTCGTTATACGAACTCCAATTACACAAACTGTTTGTTCCCTGACAAGTTCGGATAAATGGTCTTCCGCTGTATTTGTCGAACGCGGTTTCACATCCGCAGCGGTCTCGCTAAATCTCGTAAAAACTGTGCAATGAAAGAAACGCGTTTTGATTCTCTGCCTGTGCAGGACGACGAATGTTTCTTCGCTGGTTTTATTACAAAATGGTTTGGTAGAATGTATCGCGTGTCGCGTACAGAACTTTTTCATACAGTCAAAATACAGTCGGTCGGAAAAATCTACGTACGTCTCTTGGGTAGAGAAAATATTGTCTACGCAAAGACGTAGGGCACAGAGGCGTGTGTAGTTGTTCAAGCTGTGAGCAGTTTGGTAAATGTATTTTTAATATCTTTGTCGATAAATCCCTGTACATGGAAACGCGCCGAAATGCTTTTACGTTTCTCTGCTAACGGTTGATATTACATTTAGCCGACTAGGTGATTATAACGCGTCAGAACGTCTAGCGTTGCAGCACGCGAAGTAGATGCGACAGGAACACGTTACGCGTATACGGCGATAACTTTTAGTTTAATATCAATGTTTTCCTGTCTTGTCGCTCGTACGCAGAAACAAACGTCACAGCCAGAGCTCTGTGTCACCTCCTCCACGCTATTGTCACGTAAAATATGTGGGTTTTAAATTAAGAAAGAATTATGCACCTTTAGGTAGACTTTATTTTTGAACACCGTACAATTTTGTTGGTGGAGATAAGACTGACTTTTCGCCTCCGTGTTCATACGGAGGAAAATTCGTACAGGGGTGATTGTGACATTCGTTAGGCCAAGAGGGGCTAAAATCAAAGATAATGATTGGTTAGTGCGAGTCCTCCTATTCGGAGGTAGGTGGAGGAAGAAGTCTCCCCTTAAGCGTGAATCTTGGGTGGCCTTGTGCATGAGAAAATATCCGCTTTCTCCGTGCTTTACAGAAATGAACAAAGGTCCCAAGGAAATGTTTTAAGGACTGCTCTTGGGCCCGATGACATGTGGTCCTAATTAGCCAATGACAAATTTATGGCACTCCTTGGGTCCAATGTTTGTTGAAGTCAAGAGGGATCGGCGCCGGTCGCACTCCGTTTAGTCTGAGGTTACACTATCAACAGCGAGATCCTCGCTTTAAATTCTTACGTACTTCGACGATACGATCGTTTAAGGGATCGACCACTGTCGTCGTAATTGCCATTCAAAGCGATTCACTCGCGATTTATCGTACATCTCTGGCACCAGCCGTTATATTTCATCCAGAATACAAATTAAACGAACGAGAAACGCCGGTTCTACGAAACACGGGGAAATGGAGACATTCCGATTTTTCCGACGAAACGTTTATCGTTTAGAATCGAAAGAAAAATTGTCGAGCACCGTGGAAATAAAATTCTACGTCGCAGTACGTGCGAGCGATTTCACGTACACATAGTTCGCATTTTAATCGACGTAACCGATAAGTTCGATTGCTCGATCAATAGGATAACAAAATTTTGATTTACGACGACCGGAAGATAGATCCAACCAAGGTTCGATTTCGAGAATGTTTGTCGAAATTAATACGTTTAACGGTGGATTTCGGTAATCCGAGCATTCGCTTTCTCCCGATAGAAGAGAAATCCGTAGTGAGGAAATATCGTTTTATCAAACGAGGGATCGTCTTTAACCGTTTGAGTATCAAGCGATTGTTTCGATTTTCTGTCGAAAAGTCCCAGTACGTTTGAACGCTACGCACGACTGACGGTATTTTATATTTCATCGTTATCTTCTCAATAATTTTGATCGAACAGAACTTGAAATATTTACAAACTAATAGCACTCGTGTATAATAATATAGATATATTTTATAAAGTAAGAAATCCGAGGCAAGCGCTACCGCGCGCTGTTCGGGATTTTTCGACCCTGTTTTTTCGATGACCCCTGGGACTCAAACGGTTAAGTTTCAATTATATCGAGTACTCGGATTCCCTTGGATGGCTGTGATATTAAATATGCTACGTATCGTTGGTGTACATACGCAATTTCCTAACGTAATTTGATGAAATCCGCAGGTTGCGCTTGATTGTCCGTGCGTTAAACCACCAAGATCAATTTACCGCCGGTGTGTGTCGACGTTAGTATCGACGCTGCTGGCATTACGCTTGACGCTTTACGCTACCAAGATCACGAAAATCCGTTTCATTATTTAACTACTTTCGAACACGCGCTTTGTAATCTCACTCGTTATCGATCGTGGTGTTTGAACTTTGAGAACAACGTAAAATAATAAACAGGAAATAATTCTAGTAGTTTCTGGCGATAGTTTTCTAAAACGATGCGACGCGATTCATAAAGATATATTTTAGGTTGTCCGGAAAGTTTCTTTCGTTTTGTAAGGAAACAACGAATGCACGATATTTTTTCTTTCGTATTATTTTATCGAATTACGTACGATCGTAATAATAGAAACGCAACAAAATGGATCGTACGTGATTCGGTAAAGTAATAGAAAACGAAAAATGTCGAAAATGTTTTCCTGTAAAACGAAAGAAACTTTCCGGATAAGCCGATATAAAATAACGCGTAGGCCAAGTGCTGTGTCGTTTTACTCGTGTTATAAAATAAAGCGTAGGCCAAGTGCTGTGTCGCTTTACTCGTGTTGCCGATTTTATCGATAGAAACGTAAATACGAAATATCAAATATCTTAACGCGATATTCAACTTCCTATAAATTCGTATCCGCGAGGGTGTAAACTCTTGGCGGACTATATCATCGTAAGCATTATGAATTTCTTAAAAATCGTTCGTCTTGCCGTAAAACCGGAGTTGCCAAGCAGGATGTATCGGTTACAGAGCTGATAGAGATTTTCGATCGACGAACGAAAGAAACACGCGAATGATATTTATTCGCTTGACCGTGTAACACTCGCGACACGGTTTCGCCTCTTTCTCGCCATAAATCGCGCGCGTGTCAAGCGCAGTCGAGATTCGTGTGACGCTGGATCGCGTTGATCTTGCTTGGTGATCTTAATCGTAATTAGAAATATGTACGCTCGAATAAATTTGCAAATAAAGTGAAGAGCAGCTTGCAGCTTTCAATTTCCGTTCCGTCGGACGATACTGCGCAAACGAAGAGAACAGGACAATAGAGTCTCTCGAACAAGCGAATCTGGTAAACGAGATCTAAAATGCTAAAAACACATCGCTGACGGCCACTGGCGGTTCACTCGATATCGACGCTTTAAACTACACCTCTAATTCGCGGGTTACTCGTGAGACAGACGAGGTATAGTCATTCCTCCACGTAAAAAAAAGAAGAAAAAAAAAGGACGAGATATAGTCGAGAAACTCGTTGTCCAACTGGCTGGAAGTCGCAAAGAAGAAGCCGCTAGTCTGATCGAACATTATTACGACGTGGCGCATTGTGCACGCTGATTCGTTCGAAACGAGATCCCTTTATTTTTAACCGAACTTTATTTATTACAGGAACCGAGGTTTCACCGAGCTAAATTTTTGCGTTTGCTCGCGAAAATTTTATCCGCCACTCGACCCTTGACCCAGACTGGTCGACCGAACTCGCGTTTCCACAGGGAGAGACTTACTCAAATTTCTCGCCAGTCGACCGCTCAATCGACCCGTTTGTACCGTAGCCTACCCTTAGTGCCGAAAACAGGTCCTTGCGCCTCGGAGTACCACAGCCCAGCCGAGTGCCTAACCGTATACGTGCTAATGAGCCACGACCATGCGCGTTGTTTAATAACCCGTTGTTCAATTACTGAGAGTATTAACGTTAAGTTGCGTTAACGCGTAACATCGACATTCATCGTTTTTTTTCAATCAATTCACATTATTCAGTTCTATGCAAACTCACGTTGCTACCACGAAAAGAAATGGCGACAGTTTGCTCGGTATTTTTCTTCTTGCTATTTACTCTTCTATCTAGATTCTACATTTTTACGATCGTGTAAGGTTAAAGAAATCCAGCTACTTCGCAGCGATACGTCGAACTATTCTTTTTTTAATTACACGACCTCCTTCTGTGTCTCGGAGTTTCGTAATAGACTTCCGTGGTCCACCCGTGGCCCATCCGTCGTGCTGGTACATCCTTTGCATTCCCGCACTGAGTTTCGCATCTTATATCTTTGTACGTCGTCCAAGTTTGGCCGTAGCGAGAGTACGATTAGTTAGAGGTACGTTCTACGGTCAAGTTCAAATTCAAGTTTGAAGATTCCAGCACGTTAAGTACGAGAGACGCGAAGGTGGTTGGTTGAAAGAGTAGACCATAGACGTGAGGTGGATTTAGGTATGCCGATGCAGGAATAATTAACCGATGAATGTTTCATAATTTATTGCAGACTGCTCTCTGTACAACGTCCTGCTATCGACTATCGCCGTACACTCTTCGCTGTATACTGTTCCTATGCACGGTCTGTCGGCACTTGGGCTTTCTCGCAACATTGTACGTCATTCGTCGGGTATTTCTTAGACAATCTTTCCAGGATACTTTTGTTTATAATTTACATAGAGTTGGGATAGATATTCTATAATTCAGTCGTCACGAGGCTGTCACATTCGCGTGAATCGCTACCGAGAGCAATCGAAGGCCGTGTCACGTAAAACTTGTCGTGTTTTACAGAAGGAACGAAAAGAGCGGAGCGCCAGTTTTCTTATTACTCTTTTATTCGAATTTTTGATGACTGTACAAAGAGATTTTTAGGTTTGTCGATGAGAAGCGAGACAAGACTGACTTTCGGCTTGCAATCGACAAACTCCTGGCAACTAGACTCTCCATTAACGACCGACTGTTTCTCCCTTACGCATGCCTTTTTGTCTTCTCGTACCACCGCCCTGTTCGTGTTCCGTAACCGTCTCCGATCACGGTCACGCGTAACTAACTTACCGAGGGACAGACGACATAGATCGATAGGCCGCTTGGCCTATTGAAGTTTCCCGACTCTTTCGGTTTTGAAGCGTGCCGGTCGTGACATGCTGTTCGCTATGGACGCTGGCTGGATTCTGTCTTTTCCTAGGCTGATTTCGCTAGGCTGATCGTCACTTGTCTGTTTTCCGTCGTCTCGTCGCAAGACGTTACAATGTAAAACGACGGTTACAATGTAGCGTCTTGTGAAAGTCTGTCCTAACCGTCAGAGCGAGGAATATAAAACAACAGGTCGCTGGCAAACTCGAGAGGACGATAACTCGCCTCGTTCGCGTAATGTCGCATTTTTTTTTTATTTTGTTTATTTAAAACTACAATCGATTCTTTCACAGAATTTTTAGTAGTTAGGCTGGTGTAACAATGTCGTGTGTTATTAGCGATTAATGGATGATTGATTCGAATGAATCTGGTGGTTAAATCTAGAGGGTAGTGTTTTTTCAGCCTGCGGATCTGGTCCGTCGTGTCAAGTAATCGAGTGACTAGAGGGTTTTGGTGGTTGTTAACTCTTTTGCCGTGTCTATTGCTGTAGGTGGATATCTCTTCTTTGACCGTAGGTATCTTGAGATCGCGATGTATCGTTTCGTTGGTAACGTACCAGGGTGCGTCTAATAATGTTCTTAATGTTTTAGATTGTAGCCGTTGGAGTATTTCTATGTTGGAATTGCTTGCTGTTCCCCATAGCTGGATTCCATGGGTCCAGACAGGTTTTAATATGGCCTTGTAAATCATTAGCTTACTTTGGGTGCTTCATTTAGAGCGTCGACCAACGAGCCGGTAGAATTTTTTTATTTTTTCTTTGATCTGCTTCGTTTTGTCGGTTATGTGTTGCTTCCATGTGATTCGTCTGTCTAGAGTCATGCCCAGATACCTGACTGACTCTTTGTTTGGAATAGGAATGTTGTTTATCGTCACTTGTGGACAGGTTTGTTTTCGCAGCGTGAATGTTACGCGACTTGATTTCTTTTCGTTAATTTTGAAGCGCCACTCGAGCAACCACTCTTCCATAGAGTGATGTCGCATTTGCGCCATTCCTACGCGGTTACTGCGCTTGTTGATCCTCGGATGGAATTAACGCGAAGTAGCAGCCGGAAAGCCTCTGCGGTTGACGTGACTTTGAATAACGGCGCACAAGAAAAATTCGATGCGACGGTCGAGCGCGTGCCAATAGGAGCAGAGGACGCAAGTACGTGGACAGCGGTGGAACTTAACGATTCGAACGTGCATGGAAACCTTTAATCCGAATAATAGCAAAGAAATAACCGCTGTCCCTTGCACGATTCTCGAGTGGCGTCATCGATCGTCGGCTCCATCGATAGCGTCCATCGCGAAACGACAGTTGGCGTATTGTTGGTTGATAAAACTGGCGAGTATCGATTATCGTTCAACCGGCCGCGGCAATCTTTGACCCGCGGCCGGCATTATTGTCCAATTATTGGAAGAATTCGAGAATCGACGCAGCTTCCTATTGGCTTTGTTCGAATTCGCATCCAATTCGCCGAGTTAATTGGATTCATTCCTTCAAACGTATCTTCATTTACCTTCGATGCGCGAACGAGTTTCGCAACGTGATGGAACGTACCTCGCGTTGCTTCGTTTAGCCCAACAGACACAAAACAGAACGATTCTATCGATCAACGAGGACGAGGTGCCTTTATTTCTTTTCTTTTTTTTTTTCTTTCTGCCTCGGTTTCAGCCGAGTAAGAACAGCGCGCGTGCAGCGCGTTTTGCCACTCGGTTCGAGGATCCGTGTAGGGCAATCCATTACGATCTGAACGCTTCTCTGGCTCGTGTTGCGATTGTTTGCGATTCGTGGTATCGTCACGAGATTCGAGATACCAAGCATCGTATAGTTAGGTCGTATACGAGGCTCTGCAGCTCGCAACGTATGAAACTGACGGAAGAGAATGGTCGTAGAAAACACCGCGAGCGCCGAGAAGAAACAAGTTTCTTTGCCAGCAGGAGAAAACTTGTCGCGTAGTGCAGCGTTAACGTAGTCCAGATTCGTGAAAGAGGAAAGCGGCTGTTACTTGTCAGGGAAATTCGATGTTCCGTTCGTTTGGATCGATGGCATGCACGAAGGCTAAGAAACCAACGTTCATCGGCACTTGGATCTTTTTTCCACGGAACGGACGTCATCTTGTCATCTTCCGGCGTTAGTGGTAGCTACTCGGTAAGGGAAGTCGCAGTTAAATTCCATAATACGGTATTCTCATCGGTACGTAGGAAGTTTTCCAGTAAAACATGAAAATTTTTCAATTTTGTCACTTACAGCGTTTTCGTTCTTTCGAAGAATTGCGAATTAAGCGTGTAACGCAATTTTACGTCGTATTTATTTACGCGCAACTGTGATACGACTTCGAAGGCTCGATAAGAAAGAAAAAAAAAAGGAAAATAGCGTATATTCTGTGCAATCATGGAAAAAGGAATATCCGTTGAACAAGCAGTTTGTGAAATATCGACTGAATTCTTTATCGAATAAGTTACTGAAAATAACGCAGATTGTTTTAGAATTAATGAAATTCGTATTCCATGCGAAGATTTTCAACCGATAGAAACGAAGATTTTATCTTGACGTTTTCCATTATTTTCAGGGGAACTTTCTCAACAATTGTAGCCTGACCTTTTACGGTACACAGTTTAACCTTTATACGGTAACGCACTATCGTATAACGTATTTCGCGTCGTATAAGAAGCAACAGAGAATAAATTTGCTGTTCGAAAACAATGAAAGAGATTGAATAAAAACAGTTTTATTATCGTGCAGCTACGACAGACTTTTATCGTGGAAGTTATTTTACGAAGACATTTACCCTCATGTACAAAACGGTAGAAAATCAGGCGGATAATTTTCGCGGAAAGAAATGTTTCACGTAGAAACGTGTCATCGAGAAATATATGTGGATTATCGTTTGTTCTAATAAATAATTAATAACTCAATTACGATACGCTTATGGTCGAGTACGACTCGTTCGAATATCTCGTAACGATTTAAACGAATACGTTTGAAAGAAATACGTTAAGATACTCCGAAAAAGATCGTTCCGCGGGTATAAAAAATTACCTTCGTTAAGTCCGCGTCGTTCGTCAAGTTCGTTAAGAAGTTCATTTTCCGGGGAAATGTTTAAGACAGGGAACTGAAGCAAAGCGTTCGAATGAAAGGGAAATTAAAGCGGACGCGTCGAACGAAAACAAATAAAATCCAATTCGCTGTTAGCCAATTTCTCGAATTATCGAAAAACATCGTTTGATTTGATTCTCGAACGAAATACGTGGGTGTGAAGGTTTCGGGGATATCTGGTCGCTTCAACTAGATCGCGAATGTTTATATATTTATGGAAATTCGCGTAGCATGAAAAAAAAAAAAAAAAATAAGCGAGAAGCGAAAAACGCGTTGTAGATGCGGCAATATCGACAGCCGACGAGACAAATTTTAATTCGGTTCTCGTATTTTTACGCAAACTCGTAATTCTATCGATGTGAAATTTCATTAAAAAATAGCTTTTATCGCTTCGATAAAGGTACGAATTTACGCGCGAATATCGCGATCTAGTTATCACGCAGTTGTAAGTTAGTTATGCCCGTAGCGGGACGCAGAACTTGGCGGATTTATCATCCATTTTAAAAAACCATCTGTCGTTCGAACCGATAGGCTGTTTCCTTTTTTGATCTCGTATTAAAGTATTCCCTTTGCTCAGCCTGCAAGTGATTTTTCCAAGTCACGAAATCGACAGAAACGAATCGATAAAGAAACACAGAGCGCGGATAAAAAAAATTTCCACGAAAAAATAATTCCACGGTACGTTGGACGCGCTCTGTAACGTTAAAATAGCTGAACTTGCTCGAACGAGCCTAGTAGCTTTTTCCGCGACTGTAGGACAAGTTGCGCGTCGTTGCACGCCGTTTGTCGCGATTAGCCGCTGCCGACTGGTGTGCAAATTTTCGTAAAAGCCGTTGACTCGCTGCTAATTAAGAAGACAAAGTTGCCGAGTAAGAGATCCCAACTATTTCCCCGTCTGTTGTCCATTTTCTGTGTCCGAACGAAACTGACGCTATTAAAAATGAACGTTGTCGCCGCGAATAACAAAGTTCAAGCCGCGTTCCTACTAACGCGATTCTTATCGCGATGACAAAGCGCAATTACCGTGCACGTCGATCTATTTAATTTCGCTTCTCGTTGGAATTTCCGAGAGAAATTTTTAATGATCGCGAAAGTAGCGCGAGACGACGGCTAAAACAACTTAAAGCAGCTTCGACGAGTTAAAAAAAGGCAGCAGTTTGTTCTAGGTTTAAGATAACACCGAGCTTGAGCAAGCTTTATCGCCGTATCGTCTCGCGTCAAAATATTGTTCCTAATAACGTCGAAGTCTTGCGTTGCTTTTTAAAATTCTACGCTTTCGATTTTCTTAACGTCTCGGAAGATCGCGGACGAGAAGAAGCGCGACAAGGATATTTTCGTTGATCTTTCCGCTTTAATATCATCTCGTGGTTAAACGGAAAGATTTTAATAGGACGCGATCGATCGCTATTGGACCGCGGATTTTCATGCATTCGTAGGAGGTTCGAAACGAAATAGGGAAAAATGTATAAAATATCCGCGAAGCACGGCAATTAGTAGGAAAGACAAATTGCAGCCGACAAAATTTCTTTCTCCTTGTATTCTTCGTTTGTATTCTAATTTATATTCGCATTCTTAATTTCGTTATATTCTCGAAAATATCCGCAGCTTAACTACAATATATCGGCGAGAACATCGAGTAACACGATGCACGAACCAGATACGAGTTACGAAAGGACCCACGAGTAACTTACGAGCTACGATCTGTGGAATTTCAACTGTCGCGCGGATAAATCTTCTACGAGTAGCGAGAGACAGGAGTTTCGCGAAATTGATCTTATCGAGCGGCTTGGAATATTTGATAGAAAGGGCGACGATGCGTCGTGTGTAACGGAAAAGCGCGTGGAGCTTTTCGCAGAATCGTCGTAAAGGGAAACGATGACACGTAAATTTCGTGACTCACACACACACACACACACACACAAGAATAAAAGGACAAAAAGAACTAGTCCGATCTCCCGCACTCGTTATTCCTTTTCTTCGTTGAGGAGTTCATTTACAACCGGTATGATAAATTTATTAAAAGATGATGCTACAACACTATAAAAAACGTAGAAGTTCGAACAAGACTGACTTTCGACTTGCAATCGACAAACTCCTGGCAACTAGACTCTCCATTAACGACTGAATATTTCTCCCTTATGCGTGGCTTTTTCGTCTTCTCGTACCACCACCACGTTCGTGTTCCGTAACTGTCCCCGATCACGGTCTTTCGCGTAACTATCTTACTGGCGGACCGACGATATACAGGGTGGTTGGTAGCTGGTGGTACAAGCGGAAAGGGGGTGATTCTACGTGAAAAAAGAAGTCGAAAATATAGAATAAAAAAAATATAGAATAAAAAAGTCGGATAGTAAGTTAATAGGGAGGAAAACACTTCGGTCGCATTGGGTGTTTATCGACATAACGTCGATCGAGACAATGATCCACAGTGAGATCCGTCGTAACGAGACGCGATAAAGTGCACGCGTACCGAGCGAAAATTCAAAGTCGATTTTCTCGAAAACAAAGCCTCGAACGAAAAATTGTTATTCTATATTTTCTTTTCTTTTTATTTTATTTAGAGAAAATTGCGATCAATTCTAAAAAAGAATTTTTAGTAAGTTTTTCTGGCGTGTTACAATGTCACGAGTATAAAGAGTTTATTGCATGTTTGATTCTAAATTCTATATTTTCGACTTCTTTTTTCGCGTACAATCACCCCCTTTCCGCTCGTACCACCAGTTATCAACCACCCTGTATATCAATGGACCGCTTGGCCTATTGAAGTTTCCCGACCCTTTCGGTCTGTCGGCACTTGGGCTTTCTCGCAACATTGTACGTCATTTGTCGGGTATTTCTTAGACAGTCTTTCCAGGATACTTTTGTTTATAATTTACATAGAGTTGGGATAGATATTCTACAATTCAGTCGTCACGACGGTGTCACATTCGCGTGAATCGCTTCCGAGAGCAATCGAAGGCCGTGTCACGTAAAACTTGTCGTGTTTTACAGAAGGAATGAAAAGGAGAAGCAATTTTCTTATTATTACTCTTTTATTCGAATTTCTGATGACCGTACAAAGAGATTTTTAGGTTTGTCGGTGAGAAGCAAGACAAGACTGAATTTTTGGCTATCGCGTTAGTACAGGAGAAACCTCGTTATGGGTGTGTCTAAAGTACGAGGAAAATGGATTCGTTGATGGCACTTTTCCTCCGGAAAAGTGAGGGTATCTCTTCGAGGTGTTAATTGGTTAAAAAGTTAGTGGAACCTCCTACGAAACGTTGATCGTGGGTGGTATTGCTCGTGAGAAGAAACCTGCTTTCTCCGTGCTTTCCAGAAACAAACAATTACGCCGAGGGATGTTTCAAGCACCCTTATAGACCGAAAAACACTTATTTGAGAGTCTCAAGGGTTATTTATGGATCCTTAGGTTTATTATTCGTTATTTATTTTTTATAAGTGGAGCGATAAATTTATAAGTCACGCCGTTATCGCCCCATCGGTTTTGAAGCGTGTCGGTCGTGACAGCCGCGTCGAACTTTTAACTGTTTCGAAGAAAAAGAATTTAACATACCGTGTCCCTTATCGATCCAGACGTTCGCAGCTTTTACGGGCGTTTATCCGCCAGCAACAGAAAGCGAAGTATCGGGCGCGGTGTGCGTTGTCCTGGAAAACGACGACGAGTTTAAAGCGTCGTTGAAAGGTCTATTCGCAAGAATCGTAAAGATCGAGGAGAAAACAACGAGACACCGATGCTGACAAATGAAGTTCACCGTAATGTCGTAATACGGCGTATTGTACGGGATATCGACGACGTTGTGTTCGCTACCGATGCTTTCCACTTAGCTGTAATTAAATAAAAGGCTGGATGATTTGAAAGATCGATGGCGAGATTCAGTGGGTCGTTTTTCAACGTTACAAGTTCTCGCGATTATCGTTAATTTTTAGAAGACAAGGTGCGAAGAACGATTGTCACGTACGTGCGCCGTGATTTTCTCTGCGTTTACGAGAAATTCGAAAGCGAGTGCACAGAATGCACGTAACAATGCAGAAGCGTATAAAATATTCAAAGTAGACAGACAAATTTTCCACTTGCAAGGCAAGTTTCGGAAGATTATGAAACTTCGGGGACGCGCAGAGGACATTCTTTTGCTGTCCAAATTCGCCGTAAGGGGATGAAATTGACCGCGGACAATCGGCCTACTTTCCGATTTTGCGCTGTAGCTGGCGAAGCAGATAGAAAGAAACTTTTCGGACGAGATATTAGGTTGTCCGAAAAGTGTCTTTCTTTTGTAGACGCGTCTTTTACAACGTTGTGATCTTTATCTTGATAGAACAGAATGAATCATACGTAACTCGATAAAATAATATAAAACGACAAATGTCGTGCATCCATTATTTCCTTGTAATTTAATAATTTTTTTTAATAATTATATTACGTTGTCCGAAAAGATTCTTTCTTTTTTAGACGCGTCTTTTACAACAATGCATCTTTATACGAACATGAAACTTAACCTCTCGAACGTTGTGATTTTTATTTTAATAGAACAGGATGGATCATACGTAACTCGGTAAAATAATATAAAACGACAAACGTCGTGCATCCAATATTTCCTTATAAAACGAAAAAATCTTTTCAGACGAGAGATATTACGTTGTCCGNAAAAGATTCTTTCTTCTTTAGACGCGTCTTTTACAACAATGCATCTTTATACGAACATGAAACCTAACCTCTCGAACGTTGTGATTTTTATTTTAATAGAACAAAATGGATCATACGTAACTCGATAAAATAATACAAAACGACAAATGTCGTGCATCCATTATTTTCTTATAAAACGAAAAAATCTTTTCAGACGAGAGATATTACGTTGTTCGAAAAGATTCTTTCTTTTTTAGACGCGTCTTTTACAACAATGCATCTTTGTACGAACATGATGATACCTAACCTCTCGAACGTTGTGATTTTTATTTTAATAGAACAGGATGGATCATACGTAACTCGATAAAATAATACAAAACGACAAATATCGTGCATCCATTATTTCCTTATAAAACGAAAGAAACTTTTCGAACGAGAGATACTTCTTTCGATCGAAAAGTATCTGTCAACGTTACAGCGAGTTATAGCGGAAAATTTCCAGAGGTCGATTTCACTCTCTGAGAGTGAATTCTGGCAGCAAATAAAAGTTGCGTCATGCACACCCACGTATCCTCTACGTGCAATCTTGCAGAGTTGCACAATTTTTTGAATTTGCGCGTTGATGTCTTGCCTGGTTGCTGAACCGCGTTTTTAATTATCTTCGTTGGAATATGTATACCGTGGTCTTTTTATACATCCGTGAAAAATCTGAAGTCATGCAGAGATGCGGAGAAGGTGCGCGTAACGTGCAAAAACTTATGGAATGTCGAAAAACGTATAAAATATCCAAAGCGGAATATCTGTAGCTTGTAATAATATGAGATTGCGCCGAAAACTTGTCTTTCTTTTACAGACATATCTTTCACAACGACGCATCTTTGTACAAACACGAAACCAATTCTGTCAAACGTCGTGATCTTCATCTTAACAGAACAAAATGGATCGTACGTAATTCAATAAAATAATAGAAAACAGAAAAATGTTGCCAGTCTATGATTTCCTTCTAGAAAGAAACTTTCGGGACAATCCAATGTAACATTTAATAAATAATACGATTCGACAATTTCTTGCTCGAGTCCCGTTCTCTTAATTATCTTCGTGGAAACATGAACGCGCGAGAAATATTCGCAGTCTAGTTACAGATAGTATTGTGAGAAGAAAGTAATAGAATTTTTATGACTATAAATAATAGATGCATATCCTTTATCACTGGTGGTATCCTAAATCATGCTAGTGGGTTTTGTCGCGTGACACAGCCTGGATATTTCTCTTCGGTTATTATCTGCTAGCCTCTATGTCCGGAGTAAAGCTACACATATAAATAAACGTACGTACATACACACATACATACATACATACATACGTACATAGTATGTACCAACGACACGAAAAAGGCTCGCGGCAATTAATTTTCGTTTGCCAGGAGTTCATGAATCATTGGCGTTAGTCTGCTTGTTCGACTGCATTTTCTGTAGTAGTTCCATATGGTTATAGGATAGTTCGTTACATGGCCGGAACATCGTCGAAACTGCTATATAACCAATATATACTAATAAATGCGTAAAGATGACAGAAAGGAGCGCGAGAGGGACGATTGATGTTCGTTGAAACGACCTTTTTCGTTTAACCGATATGTAACATTCCTATTTATTCAAAGATAGCTAGTCACTTTTCCAGTTACGTAAATCGATCTCCTCCATCTTCGTAACCATCTCCTCCTTCTGTCGAAAGTTGTGTCGCTTTCTTGGGTAGTTGAAAAAAAAAAAAGAAAAAGAATCCCTGACATAGACGCGAAAAAATGATCGATTTCCCATAGAATGGTCATGTACAGCGAACGGCAAAACTATGGCAACATCCTTCGCAATCGAATAACTTGTTCGCAAGAGCAGACCAAACGACTCGAGTTTTTACGACGAAAAAGGTAAAGGTCGTTTATTTTTCAACTTTCTTTTATCTGCGTTTAGAGCAACGAAAATTCTAACACGTTCCGGGGATTCGCGTATGCGCGCAACGTTATAAAAATAATTTATTGCGAAATTTTCAACCTTCGATTCGCAATCTGAACGACTATCTTGAAAAATTAAAATTAATTTATACGCTGTTTATTACGATCTTGTTATTACATCGCGCGTTAATATACGAAGAAACTTTTTATTTCTTTCGTTGTCGTAACGACTATCATTTTGAATCAAAGTGTTCTTCTTTCGCGATTCGAATTAAAAGAATTAAACAAATCTGAGCGTTTTTTTTTCCCCTCGTTGCATCATTAACATTTTTATTGCGCCCGTGATTCACGATACTTGAGCTGCAACATACCGAAGCTCTTCTCGTACTTGTGTCGCATTAAGGACAAATGTTACATAGTCGCAGAAACGTACAAGCAATATGCTCGAGGCAAAGTGGGGTGGGATTTTACGTAGCAAGTTAGTGCTACGTTCCGTTCACGTTCAGCCTAATGGAAGAGCTTAATAAATATCATTCGATATATCTTGAAGGTTCCGCCATTTCTACCTGAAAGTTGTTCACCAAGAGTGGGAAGTAAATTATCGTCGACATTCTCTTCAATCTGGCGTAAAAGGCACGAAGGGGACGAAAAGATTGAGAATTAAACGACCGATATGATGTTGTACATGATTTCTATGATGTTCCGAAAGGGAGATAGCGATTGAACGAGCTAAACAATTTTCACATTTTCCTCGTGCGTAAAATTACCAATTTCTACGTTTACTTCGTGAAATTGCAGGTTTTCTCATTCGCTTTAGAAAATTGCCAAATGTTACATTTCCTTCGTAAAATTAGAAATTTTCTTGATAAAGTTGCTAACGATGTACTTGACCAGTCGGCTGTTGCGACCTCTTTGAAAAGCGTGTACTTATTAAAATGCATCGCTAAAAATAAGCGACGACGAGTATACTCGTCAAACGCAGGGTATTTGCGACCGCTGTAATATGAAATTAAGTCGTATCATTTATTTTTCAATTTTTTTGCTGCGATTCAAACAGCAAACTTTCACTATTTTTATTTTAACGCAAAATATCGCCACTTCTTCGTGACGAGTATACTCGTCAGAGACGACTAACTGGTTTAGATATTCTGTATAAATTTACCGTAGAATCTAAACGGGCTGACATCGACGATAAACGTACTGTCCTTTTCGTCTTAAAAATATTTTCTTATTACATCTCAAATAACGAAAAGGGTGGGAAACTTGTAAAGCTGTTTTCGAAGTATAAAAGGTAGAAGATACAGAAGGGCGTTAAAGGTTGCAGGGAGCGTCTCGAAGTCCCCGAATAAAAACTCGGAATGTGGTAATTTTTTTTTTAATAATAAAAGTTTTATCGACGCTATACCGTTTCTCCCTGCTATCTTCTCTACGCTTGGAGACATTTATGACCATTCGTAGGTGAGAGTGAAAGCTAATGACACCTCACTTACATCGGACAGGGACTTTATCCCTTCAAATTTACGATTTCGATCTTTTACTTTGTCTTGCGAAGTTTTACGCCTCTAGCGCGTAGAGAGGTGTCTTCGCATCTTCGAGTTCGATTTGATCAACGATCGAGAATTTTATCTTTCGCGATCGAGTCCATTAAGTTGGACCAACGTAAGGGTTGATCCAATATTACTGATTCTTTGCAAAATGTTCAATCGATCGATTATTTCTTACTTATCGAAATATTCAAGCGACACGGAGGTCAGCGAATGAACAAAAACGAACTTCTGGTATTTGTGGTTTCCAAGCAGGCCGCTAATATTTATACATTTGTAAGAAAATTCGTACGTAATTCGCGTAACACGGCGAAAATACGTGAAATATCCGAGTGCTCGTTAAGAAATCTTTATTTAATCTCCGTTTCGCCAATAGTATTTACAAAGATAATAATTTATACGACCATCTGCGGACTATCGATAAATTCTCGCCTGATAGATTTTTTATAATCGCTCGGGAAGCTCGCAAAGGCGACGGAGAATTCGCAGAAGCGTTCAAGAGGCAACGTTACCCTCACTCGTCAGTCCGCTTGTTAGCATCCCGCGTGAAATTAACGAGAAGATCATCCAATAAGAAATAACTGCAAATTTACAGATAGGCTTCCACCCACGCAGTGTTTACCTTCTAATGAAATTTCCAAGAGATAATGCTTTCTTCGGACGATTCCTGGGGCAATTCACCCGTTCAATTTGTATAATTGCTTGCTATCAGCCGGGACAATTTATTACGATGCAGTTTCCTAGCAATTAGCTATCAAACTTAAACGAAACTATTCAGACGAACACTTGGGTAGTGACATTATTAATGATATATTATTGCGTGATACGCGATATAATTAATTTATACGTTACATCTGTGTATTATACTATTTTCATTGCGTTACCGCACGCTGGTCTACACGAGCAATGCTAAATACACAGCAGCCTTCTGCTTAAACGAATAGGCTTAACCAGTTGGCCGTTTTCGACGAGTATACCCGTCACGAAGAAATGGCAATATTTTGCGTCGCGACGAGTCCTGTCGTTAATAAAATTACAAAACGAAACGGTCGTTTCGTTGCCATTTAATTCTATATTATGACAGTCACGCGTACTCTGCGTTTGACGAGCATACTCGTCATCGCTTACTTTATGCGACGCATTTTGACTACACGCGTTTCAAGGAGGTCGCGCAGCTTACCGGTTAAGAATAAAATAAGAAAAACTTCTGTACCCATCGAGATAACGTCGCAGTAAGTGGAAACTGATAAGCGACTATTATTATTATTATTATTTTTATTATTATTATTATGTATATGTTTATCATATTTCACGTATATTTATGTCTAACGTAATATGAACGAAAGGACGTTTAAAAATATTATTACCATTGCCAGTGCGTTATGGTTATAGCGCCATAACCAGCAAAAAAGGGGAATAAAAAGCTTTAAAACGTCCTAACATCAATTTCCACGGGAAATGAAATTGTTTACTAAAAAGTATAATTTATCGTTGCAACACCCGCTGGTTTCGTATAACATTAGAAAATAATTGAGCAGGATTTCTAGGTAAACGATTAATCGAAATCGAATGTGAGACGAAACGCGAATTGAAAGTTTGTGAGGTAATTTCATTTATGCCTGTTTCATAAAAATCAGTCTAACGTGCGTTTACTAGTCAAGTCTTTCCTTTTGTACTCGGACGTACTTGAACGTTGAAGGTTCTAAGGTTCTGCATTACACCGTGATAATCCGAATGAAAATTCGGATTTCGGTTTCAGAATCGAACGTGCTGTATCTACTTATTCGAGGGTTAAAAATATTTTGGCGATCTCGCCGGGTTATTTCGTATTTGTAAGATTAAATTTCCCTTTATCGAAACGGCTCGTGATTACGCGTAATTGAAATTGAAATGATCAAACGCCAATTCTCTTGCTTCCTGAAATTCATTTATCTTACATCGATCGAAACATAAATGTCGGAGACCGCCGTTATAAATATCTATAAAACGTCGATGTAACGTTACGAGCGACGGATTTATAGAAATTTAATTACCCGTTATTACTAGTTTTCCGAAACAAATGATAATATCGACAGCGTGCAACGTTAATAAATAAAAAAGCAGGCTATTGTATCTGGTTCTCAATTAAAAAAAAAAAAATAAAAAGGAAAAAATCAACGCAGCGGAAAATACCGTTGAATTATTAATCGGTTGAAACGTTAATTTAGCACATGCGTTGAATTTAAGCTTGGCTCGAGTACGTTGTTGATTGGATTTTTAATTTGGTCCTTTATGGAACTAGGCTAATTAACCTGCTCGGTTTTTAATTATCATTCCTGATTACATTGTAACAGATTAGCTCTCACGGCTTATGAAAGTTGTTCGCGTACTAAAATTAATATGTTGATAATATAAAATATGCGGAAGGCGGCGAACCTATCAGAAGTAAACAAGCGATGCTCTTTAATATTGATAATCGTTAGATTCTACTCTAATGGTTAACCGATTGCTTCAACGAAAGTGAATATAATACCTTTACTTTCGTTGCATTCGTTATGTTTATATATAAAGTTTGTTGCTATTAATTAAATTCATTATGATATTCAAAGAATAATTTCGTCGGGTTATTGTATCGAAATTCAACGTTAAATAATTATTCAATTATAATTGACCATAAACCATAGTTAATAAATTATGTCTACCATGTAGCAGATGGGAGAAACGTTGTATAAAATTTTCTTGAACATATACGTAATAAAATAGTAGAATAAATGAATTGCTGGCCAATCGTCTCATTCTACTTCGATGAACGAAAAGAGAAACGTTTCGCACGGTGGTGTAATACCGCAAGTTCTTAGAAACGTTCAATATTCAAATTTAATATACCCAAATTGATTGGTCAATAACTATAAACCATAGTTAATAAATTATGTCTACCATGTAGCAGATGCGAGAAACGTTGTATAAAATTTTCTTGAACATATACGTAATAAAATAGTAGAACGGATGAATTGCTGGCTAATCGTCTCATTCTACTTCGATGAACGAAAAGAGAAACGTTTCGCACGGTGGTGTAATATCGCAAGTTCTTAGAAACGTTCAATATTCAAATTTAATATACCCAAATTGATCGGTCAATAACTCGATCGAAGTTTATCGGTATTCGCTGCGTACGAAGAATTTCGGAAGTTAATCTCGCGTATATTGAATTACTAAAACACATTACGTATACTAAGAAATCTGAACATGGAATTATCAAGTAATTTTTGATTTACGATCTCGAGATGATCCGCGTGATATCCTCTTTGTCCTATGGATATAAAATTCTCAAGAAGAAGTTAATTTCGAGCGAAGGATAATATTAATCGAATGTTAAGCACGCTGTCGGAATGTTGCATTAATCTATCAAATCAACCAACTTTTTGACCGGAACGCGTAATACGCAAACTTTCGCGAACTAATACAAGTAACAAATTATCAACGCTCTGTTCGTTTCGCTAGCGTTATTAACTACGAACTTGGACAAATTTCTGTTCAATTTCAACCAATATACGCTGGGATAACGTTCGAAACGTTGTTAAAATTAAATAAATTGCGATAAACGAATCGTCGACTTTCTTCGCTTTTCTATTTACGTATTATGATTTTGTATTCGTTGAAGATTTTGACGGCATTTTTTTATTTATATTTATTGAGATTATTTAGATTTTTGATATTTATTTTTAATAAATATTACTTCAATATATATAATCATATTATACGTTAAATTTACAAGAGATATTTAAGTATACGTGTAATAATCTACATCTAATCTGTGTATTCAGGTTGAGTGACAGTGTGAATGACAAATCTACGTATTTAGATCAATCTCATTTTGTAGCCGGCAGACCAAATTTAATAAATTATATCTATAAATATAAATATAAACGCAAACTAAGCGGCGAGTGACAAAATGTTATTTTCTATTTACCGTTATCTAGTTTTCATCTATTATCTAATTTTTATTTTAAAAATAATATTTTGTCACTCTCGGCTTAGTTTGCCAGAAAATCGAATTCGAAAATTTATCAAGTATACTTAAACGTGGGTAAGTTCCGGCCTGAATGGGACTAAATAATCGACAGCAGGTAGTTTCAGGTGCGAGAATAAGTCGAAAATGTAAAATAAAATTCCTTCGCAGGACGCTTTGTTTCCGAGACAAATAAATTTGAAAATTTATCCTTTATTCGTTAACATTTATTATCTCGAGATTGAAGCCTTAAACGGGAAAACGTTACTCTATATTTTCGACTTGTTTTCACACGTAGAATGACCTCCCTGTCGATTATTCGGTCCCGTCCAGTCCGGAATTACCCACGTTCCAGTATGCTTGATAAATTTTCTTTGATAAATTTTGAAAATAATTTTAATTTTATTCTATATGTATTTTACCTATATTTCCACAAGGAATCACGTGATGCTCGCTTCTCCGTATCACTCTGTACATCCCATATATATATATATATATTAAAACTATGCTGAGACAACTTCTTCTTCGTCCTTTCGAGTTTCCTCTGAAACAAGAAATAGAGAAAATTTTTATTACGAAACTCGATAACGTCGCCACGTTGTACTTGGCGTTTAATATCGAGTACTTATTACGGAGAAACTTGCTCGAGTCCTAAATGGGTCGTGTTGTTTTTCATTAGGGAAGTTGATAAACGATGATGTGGAAGTAAAATAGTCGGCAGTCCTCGTTCGTGCAACATCGCGACGATCGTTCTAACCACGCTGTTCTCGATACTGCAAACAACACGTGACGTCAAAAATGTATCGACGGTGTGACGTAGAAAGTACACGTACGAGGGGTTGCACGCCTCGTGTGGGATCACATGGTGTGTAACGGTAGCAACCTCTACGCTATACACGCCTGTATAAATAAAACAACAAACAAATAAAAAAAAAAAAAAAAAAAAGAAGAAGAAAGAAGCGGCCCGATATTATAACTCCCTGTACGCTTTAACTTTGTACCTCTAAGGGTTGAACCGTGGTCGCGAGTCGATCGATAGACTATCTAAAGCTGCACTCACCAGGTCTTTGCTTTATTGGATATCACTCGATATCTTTCAAGAAATCGCATTCGAGTGTAGTCGATTGATTGGAGCGGAGGCCTGGCTCAAACCGTGTCTTCCTTCCGGCTGAATTTTGCGATACTACGCTTCGTCCAAATCTTTCATCAATCTCTTAACACGCAACTCTTATGTTGTGGTTATTGGTTATATAGATAGAGAGAAAAGCGCGTGGATAAATTGTCAGATAGTAAACTATATTTAATAAAGAAACGTTGGTACAATATGAATACAGTTTGAGCTGGTCCAGATCTAGGAACTGAACACCGAAGCCATCGTTGCTTGTCTCTTGTCTTATGGTCGCCACGTGGTTGTCTTTCGTCTATGGCCTGTCGATGGCTTTAGCGAGTCAGAAAATTAGTCGGTACAGATGTAGAGTTTCCTTAGAAGCGTTAACCACTTCAACACCCTTCCTAAAACTCTACTTCTCCACAAACAATCGTCTCTTAATATTTTCTAACTCTTCCTGTAAATATCTGAACCTTGATTTCGTCAATGACTTCGCAAATACATTTGCCAGCTAAACCGATCAGACGTAGAGTTCTCTTAGAAGCGACAACCACTTCGACGTTTTATCTATCTTCATCTTTTCCCATCTTTATTTAAGGATTTTTATTTAACGATTCCCTTCTCGCGGCACGTGTTTCCGCTTTTTTCTTTCTTTTTTTTTTTACTTATAACGCATATACGATATTTACGGTTCTTTTATCTCTTTTCTTGCCTGCTCGTTTCGTTTCTTTATCTTCTGTTTCTTCGTTTCCTTATTTCTCTCATTTCCTTTATTTTGAATATTCGCTGTGAACTACTCTTTCTGACGTTGTTTCTACCTCTTTATTTATTCTCGTAGTTTTACATTCTTTCATTATACGTCTCTTCCTTTCTGTTTTCACAGATTTCACGTATCTCTCTGTTATCTCCTTGCCAATATCTATCGGTTCTACGTTCATCGCAGCATCTAAATCGCGCGGTCTCACGACCTTTTCCTTCCGCTCAACGTAACTTGCTCCTTCTGCCGTTATCCAATGTTTTGTTTTCCTTTGCCGAGGTTGACTCCATCGCTCTATTATCTGCGAACGACGTGTCTAAAGACACGTTTAATACGTTTAGACCCGTCTAAAGACGGTTCACGCGGAGGTTTCGTTCTTTCCTGCTTTTAATTGCGGAATTTACAGATCCGCATAATATTTGCGTTTTCGTTACAGTGATCTTTCATCGTCGCGTTAATTTGTCCTAGGGACAAATTAAATTTGCGAGATTAGGGTTAATATTTGCTAACAATAATTTTCAATGACAATCTGACCAACAGACGGCGGTAATTTGTTATCGAGACGCAGGAAGACAAATTGCTCATCTGACTTCGCTCAATTAATTATTCGTCTTATTCTGATACAATAATTTACAACGTACAATGGTCGAAAATCGATCGTAATTCTCGTCGATATAAAAGCGGGGCTGCTTGCAGCCTGTCGTTTAATACGACAAAGATATTTAATATTTCTGGAACTTTCGAAAATCATGAAAGTTTTACGACGCGAGAAATTGATGATCTTCGTAGTTGAATCGGGAGCTTCAACCATTGTGACCGAAATTCGCGATTTATGATTGTGCACGTAGCTGCAGAGAGTTGGAGATAATTCGCCGAGTTCGGCCAGAACAAATTGATCAAAATATAATTCCAGACGTATATAAACGGGGATGTAAATTCCTTGGGAGAAATTCGCTTCAAGAATTATAAATTCTAGAGAATGAAATTAACAACTTTCGGGATACGAATCGTCGGAATACAGCGTAAAATGAAAATATGTCGGAGCATCGAAAGTAACTTTTATCACGCGTCACCGCTATATTAATCTTGACACCGTAAATCTTTGTATTCGTTATTTTGCATATCGTAGTCGAAGTACGATAAGTCTATGTTTTAATTCTTTTCTTTAATCATTGACAGAACACTGATGTATTTTTTTACTAAATAACAAAGAAATATTAATTTACTTTAGCAAATTCGTAAAACTATTCACCTTAGTAATAAGAAACATTGAACGATCAGTGAAACAGTCGCGTCTGACTAGTTGCTGTCTAATACTACTTTTCAGGCTACGCTGCATCTTCATTTACAAGATATACTTGTACATTGTACAATTTTTTTTTTACGTATTGTAGTAAATAAATTCTATCAACAATACAGCAACAATATTATTTAATATAAGTAATGTTTATAATTTGACAAAGGCATTGATCTTTTTTCGTAAATTTGTTTGATTTCTTATTTCTTAATTTCTTCTCACATCTTAATTGTATTTATTAGAATATATATATATTATATATATTTAATATATTCGATACGAGTAATATAAAAAACGTTCATTGAAAAAAAGAAATGCACATTTCTATGTACACGTCAAGCGGGTAAATAACAAATTATGAAAAAATGAAGTAAAATCGTAACCGAGCGCGATTACATTTCGTCGATTGTGTAAAATTGATAAAAAAAAAAAAAGAAAAAAATAATCAACTATGTAGGGAATTAAAAACTAGAATTAAAAATATAATAAGACTAGTAACAATTAGTTGTATCTTTCCATATATAATTTCTGCAGAGTCCTCTTCAACTTCGTCCCTGTAATTGAAAGCTCTGACTGACGTACCCCATTTCTGTTGACCATTTTAGCACCGTCACTTAGAGGAGGATATTACTTTCTGTAAATACGTGAATTTCAATTTAACTTCGCAGCTGCGTAAAATGAACAGGCAGATAATGCCGGACGTCATCTCCCATTTTACCGTACTTCGCATTTATACACCGTTGCCTGCTAAAATACCTTACGATCATCGGTATGTTTTCTTTCATGGTCGATATTTTATCGATTATTAAGAAGGCAAAATATCAGTGAAAGCTTATTTCCAACGTACGTATTAAAAGTTTTGTCTCATTCTCTAATTTGTTTTAGTAATCGGGTATGTTTTTTTATTCGTTATTAAATTTATTTGCAAGTATGTTTTCCTTTATAGTCGATATTTTATCGATTATTAAGAAGGCAAAATAGCAGTGAAAGCTTATTTCCAACGTACGTATTAGAAGTTTTGTCTTGTTTGTATTCTCTAATTTGTATTAGTAATCAGTTATGTTTTTTTATTCGTTATTAAATTTATTTGCAAGTATGTTTCCCTTTATAGTCAATTTCTTATTAATTATTAACAGAAGAAAATATGAATGAAATTTATTTCCAAGTATTACGAAGTTTGGCTGGTTCGCGATGGTTGAAAAAGAGGCACATATATATTATTGTTAAACTTTTCCACGGGTAGTTTAAACTTTGCCGGTCAACGTGTTGATTTACTCGTTTTAATGAAGTTCCTATATTATTACGAGAAATTCATTACGTTATCCGATTAAACACGCGATAGTGTATTTTATATTCAATTAAAATTTAAAGTAACTTCAATACGCGTGTATTCAAATCTGATAATGAAAACGTATATATGATTTTTAAGTGTTGCGCCAGGGACTATATGTTTCTGGAATGAAAGTGTGGCATGTAGGTTGCATTAAGAAAGTTGAAATTACTATGACTGCTGGAAAAGCGAGAACTAAAAGTCTCGTTTTAGTCGGAGAATTTCACTAGAAATACTTAAATCATTTTTCTCTTCAAAGCCTAAAGGGAGCGTAAAGCGGGAAAGCGCATTACTCGAACATAGTTGGCGTAATTTTAAGTTAACAACGTTCAATTGCATCGAAGTTCTTCATTTAAAGAGGAATCCTCGAAGCATTATCCGCGTTGCCGTTCAAACTTTTCCGAACGTTGTTGCATCCTCGGCATTTTTCACCGTCGGACGTGTCCACTGTATCAAATTATATTCGTTACGCAAGATTTGTTGAAACTGCACCGCGCTGCGACTATCGTTGTTACGATATTAAGGTTATTCTATTATATCGTATTAATTGTTATACTACAATGGCAAAATTAGAAATCGATCTGGAAATGTGCACGTGGAAGTTACAAGCGAAGCTCCGAAATAACAATTATGTTAGATACTTTCGAATTGTAATTTTTTATTTCATTTGATTTTAACCAGCAATTAACGTAAATGACCGGAATTTTTTTTAGTTACCAACGAAAGCCGAATTTTGACCATTATCGATGGCGAAATCGTTTTTCCATTACCGCTAACCAATATCGATGAAACAAATTTTCTCCGGTTACGTTCGACTATCGTCGATGTTTATTGTTATTTTTATTTATTCACTGGAAACGTAAAGAAGCCTAATTATAAAACTTATGTATTTTCTTAAGCAAAGAAACGGATATGAAAATGTATGAAACAAAGAATAGGATAAAGGATATCGTGGTGCAACTTTAGTGCAACTGTTAATGAAAAATATTGTACTACGATATCTTTTATCCTAATTCTTCGCTTCATATATTCTCGTATCTTCTTGTCTGCTCGATAAAACACACAAGTTTTATGAATAAATTTCTTACGTCGTCGTTATATGCGAATATACGTACTAATAATCAGCGACGTTAATAACGATTGACAATCTAGCCAGTGACAGTTGACAATGTCATCAGAACAAATTTTTGCCGTCGATAACGATCATCGATAACCAAAATAAAATTTTTCGCCACGGCTAACAGTTACTCGTAACAAAATAAAAAAAAAATCCGGTCATTTATGTCGGTTACCGATAACCAAAATGAAATTTCCCTCGTCGATAATGATCACCGGTAATCAAAGAAACTTCAATCCGATCTAATGGTTATTCGCGACCAAAATTTTTTAATTAAAAGTATCAACTTCTATACCGTAAATTTACAAATTTCTCTTACAACAATTACGATGTCTTGTAGCGGTAACAATACATTTATCGAAAATATACCTTTAGCGAAAAATTAGTATACAGCGTAGAATAGAAGTAGTCTTAAACATTACAACTGGCGATAAAGATCGTTTCGCTGAATATCGTGGCTTATTGACACAGCATACATAGATATTTCACGTAACTTCTGGATACGATTTTCAGAGAAGTTAGAAATTTTACAAATTTCAAAATGTTTTGTATAATTTCTGCGAGTTTCTACAAGTTTCTACGAGTCTTCGAGTATCTTCGAGCGTCTTTAGATCGCGGGCGTGGATCGAGGAAGAAATTACGCATCTTCGACCGGTTAAGCGGAAGAAAATAGTACGTTAAGGGATTAACGACCGACGGTTGCCAGGTTTACGAGTCGTCTGGAAAAATAAGCTGTCGTAGAATACCACCTGAACGCCAATTTTGTCTCCGACTACGAGCACACGTAGCCCTATTACTCTGTTCTCTAGGGGGAGATGAGTTAAGAGCGAAAGAGAAGGCAGAGAAGAGCTCTCCGAGGAGCGTCATATTAGTTTGAGAATTTTCTGATAAAAAGAGGGTGAAATTTAAAGCAGATTTGAAAGTAGAGATCGGTTTTACAATTACATCTCAAATATTTGTCCATTAAATCCGTGCAAATTTTTATACTCTTGCGTATATTGCGTACGCTCTGCGCGTATTTGCGTCTTCGAACGTCCCGCGAATGCGTAAAAATCCGCAGTTTCAATTATCACGTTTCGCACGGGACCAACATTTGTGCAAATACTTACGAACGAGAATTTATTCGAACAGCGTAAATTTCTCGCATTAAACCCACCTGGAATTTATTTTATAATACCTGAAATGCAATTCGCTAATTACCGTCGTTTCGACACTTGCCATTTTTCGAGAACATGATAATCGCCTCGTAGCGTTGCGCTGACGATAAACAATTAACATCGTCGATTATCGAACTCGATTTGTCACGAGCTGTCGTCGCATTCGAGCAATTTATATTTATCAGAAACCGTGCGCTTAATGCAACGTGTTACGCTTATTAACGACTATTTCTCGAAACAAAATTGTAAAATTCGTTTGGAAAACTTGCCAGAGTGCTCGTATGTCGTTCGCTCGCGTTTATTAGCTGCTGAGCGTAATCGTCGCGCTCGTAATGCTTCTCCAGTTGCTGTGTGTGATATCGTATAAAAGATAAGTGCTTCGGTTAAGAGTAAATTCCGAAAGAAACTTCTTTTTTCTTCCGATAATTACACTTGCCCGCGATTAACAAATTTTACATTCTCGCATTCCGATACAACGTTCTGATCGACGATATCGATGAATATTATCGCCGGTGAACGTAATCGTCGTGCCAGCGAACCGGCTGTTCGCGTTGATCGCGTCGCGTCTTAAAATCGGCCAATCGCCTGGTTCGCGCGATTCGCTCGACGAACGACAACGTAACTGTACGCACAGAAACCGATAAATCGGCTTTACGAACTGATTAGACTGTCGTTTAGGAACACGGTGTAAATGAACATAAACGCGTTTGCACGCGAGAGCCCGTAGAAAGGAAATTCCGCGCGCACCGGTACAAACGGCTAGCTTAATTTCAACGACAGCAACGTTTCTGAGGATTGTGCATTCACCGTTAAACATCAAAGCGTTGGCTTTCAGAGATGTACAAGTTCCTGTACGTCAGCGTGTATACGTCAAACGTTCCTTGATTCGATGAAATGCAGCCTCTACTTTGCTCGATTTGTCACGGATTAGTGGCACCGTGCAAGCAAGGTTATACTTAGACTTCAAAGTACCGAACATCGATAAAATACAGCGCGGCTACGTGTTCTAAACGATGACACGAGCTTCGAAGTTTCCCAAGGAAAAATTGTTTCCCGCTTTTTTGTACGCTGGCTCGCGGTGGCATTCGAGCGTTCGCAACGGAACATTTTTTCCAAATACGCACATCGCGACGCTTTCCGAGTGTTTCTTAACGCTATGAATGTTTGTAACGAGACGGGAGACGCTGCCAGGAGATTCGAGTTACGACGGTGAAGTTCGAAAGGAAACAGACGATGCGGATGCAAGTTACGTTTTTCTGGACATTTATTTGCGCACGTACGTTCAGCGAAAAATTAGTACACGGCGTGAACGGTAGTTTGCAACGTACGATTAGTCCCAAACACGATCTCGCTATCTATCCTGGCTTATCGATATAGCGAACGAAATTGATTTTTCCAACAATTCGATGATCTTCGCGAAGTATATGTTTGCGGTAGGTATCTCGCGACACATTTTCAAATCTGTCGTGTCTCGTTGCAGCGCTAATGACATTTCAAAATGATTCGCCGCGACGTACTCAGTGGCTGAAGAAAGTGTTCCAACGCTTGCCACGAAATGTTTTCACGAACGTACGGAGCGCGTTGAAATTTCGTTGGCGCTGTAACGAGACGCGAGTATCGTGATCATATTGGTAAAATCTGAAACAAATCGGAAAACGCATATAGAAGCTACAGGACAAAAATTAGAACCAAATTAGTACGCAGAACGAAGAGCAGCTTCAAACGTACAATCAGCGCTAAATATAACTCGTTAAATTTTCTGGTTTGTTTCAACATGACGAATAATCGACCGTTCAAATATCAGGTTGTCCGAAAAGTTTCTTTCGTTTTATAAGGAAATATAAGAGATGCGCCACGTTTGTTGTTTTCTGCTATTTTATCGAATTACGTACGACCCGTTTCGTTCTATCGAAACAAAGACCACGACATTTGACAGATTAGGTTTCGTGTTTCTATAAAAATACATCGTCGTAAAAGACATGTTCGCGAAAGAAGGACACTTTTGGGGCAACCTAATATTTTGGCGAAGCTGAACAATCTGTACGCTTCCAATAAATATTTCACAACTCCTATATTCATTTCGAGATCCGTTTCGAAAAAAGCCTGCTACGCCCTTTCGGTCATTTCAGTTCAGTCGAGTTATGTTTGGGTCAATTCAATTACATTCTTACAGCGTTAGAAGATACGTCCGCTTCGAAGAAAACGAAAAAATCGCACATTTTCCTTTCAATTGTATCGATTAACCGTCTTCTTCCAACGTTACCAACGTGTTTTATTCGTTAAAATCGGAATAGACTTGGAAGTAGAAAAATCGATGAATCGTAGCCGATACAACGAACGTAATCGCGATAGTCGTGTCTCGTTACAGCGCTAACGAGATTTCAAAATGTTTGCCATATTACGCGACGATCCTACGCAAAATTTCCGGCGGCACGGTGGACTTTCGGTTAACCGAGGTGTTCCCAGCTTTATCCTAACTGCGCGTCTTTTTCGAAATTTTAACGCCAGCAGCACACGAACGAAGTGAATAGATCAATGAAACTTTCGATCGGTCGAATAGTTAATTAAACTGAAATGCGCGTCGCGTTATCGAAATCTTTTCTACGATTTTAGCGTACGATTTACGAACGCGTAATTTCCGAGTTTTCGATTGTTCGAGGTACGCGTCACCTCGGAATGTTCAAGATTCTGCTGTGTTCGAATACTTTCGCGACCCATGGTGAGACGACAGAAAAGGTACTTTGCTCTGAATGCACGTTTCATCGGAGAAATAAAAACTTGTACGGGACGAAGTAGTTAAAGTTCAGCTGTACAATTTTTAGATTTATATTAATCCCATAAAATAAAAAGACCCAAAGCTCTACGAGCGTTCCATCTAAGAAAACTGATCTCCTTCGCCGTAAATGGCCCTCCTTGACGGCTGCAATGTTCTAAATCTTCCCTTTCGACCGCTCCCACGTCGATCTAAAGAAACTGTTCGTCGAAATCGGGTGATCCGCTACGGCGGAAAATGAAAAAAAAAAAAAAAAATGCAAACGAAGGAAATAGTCTCAACTTAAAGGATGTTTTATTCCTTAAAGAATATTTAACACAATTTAGGATATGATCGATCTTTGCACGAAGTGTGTCGTTTGATTTTTCCAAAGCGAGATTCCATCTACGACAATGTTTCGATAATATCGTTTCACGCGAAACAGAGCCAATTATATGATAGAAAGAAGAAATTTGAATTAATGTATGTATATTCGTGTATCTTTTTGTATGAGCTGCGAATAACCTGTTGAATAATAATACAGATAAAGGCGAATACGATAAAGGCGTTGCTGCGAAGAGAATGTACGTAATATTCAGAGTCGCCAATTTCGTGCGTTTCATTCCTCGAAAATTGTACTTTTAAACGCATCGGCCACGGAATTCGATCTATCGGGCACAAAGAATCTTATTAAAAGCGTCCTTGCAACATTTCGATTTTAGAAACGTTCCGCTCTGCTTCGTTAAATGCTGCGCGTATTTGCAGAAAATTATGCACATACGTTAAAACGTATAACGCGCAACAGGGAAGGATATACGCGTACGCGTTGCAAACACGTTGAAAGCGAAAAATATCGGTGAGAATATTTTCGTACGAAAAATAAGTCGTCGTCGGGCCTCTTACGAATATAAAGGACGATTCGTTGAGACTGTAACGTCTGTTAATTTCGCTGTAACACGTTCAACAGAGCCCTGGAAACTAAAAGTTTTATCACAAACGGTATTGAAACACCCCGTTCTTTGTATCATTTCCTACGGTTAGTGTCTTTTCCCGTGTCAGATCAAGTTGTGATATCAGAAATCATTTTAAACCGTCTTGAGCGTCTTTCACTCGATTAACTCGCGTGTAACAATTTTTACCGTGGAATTTCGCGAAGAACGTGAAGCACGCGTAACGATTCATCGGTAGATCGGTTAACACTAAACCTACCGACGCTTTTTCTATACTTATCGACCGCTAGGCGATAAGCAGGACAGACTACAAATTTTTCTTAGAAAAAAAAGCAAATTAGAAACAGATATATTGTATGCATATTTTACGAAAAGTCATAGATTAGCAGCAGGCGATTCGATAACGTTTAAATATGGTAAGATTCTCTATGGTAAAATTTCTCTGTGGTAGGTTTAGTGTTAACGACATGCTTAAGATTACCACGAACACCCGCTAACGTAATTTTTTCCATTTTCAGGTGCTTCTTGAACAAAAGGGAATCGTCTCGAGGAATAAAAATCGCTTATGGGTATCTGAGCACATTGAAGGTTCTACGCTCGGTAGGTATTCCGAATATCAATATATTCTATAAAATCCTATAGATTTGATTACGGTCATCTGGATCGTTTAATCGAATTAAAAACGTTTTCATCTTTGGAGAATTTATTGAACCGTAGTCGTTCGACGTAGAACGTGTAGTAGTAGCGGTGCGACGATAGAATAACGAGAATTTCAGAGACGATCGCGTTCGCCAAGCGTACAAAGCGGATAAAACGTAGAAAAGGAGAAAAAAATCAGATTTCATGGGAAAGCGGAGAAGCGCACTAACGCGCGACGAATTTTCGAAGCGTTTTATCTACGACGAAGGCAAACACCATTTGGCCAAACGTCTGACAGCACAGGCAGTACGACCCGCGTTCAAGCATCTCGATCGAAACGAAAAAAAGGTCACGCGTTTAGCCTGCGTTGGCGAAACGACGCCACTTCGGGGGTGAAATCATCCCCCGATGCGATTTCTCTTGCCGTATCGTCGTTTCATTCATCCACCGGTTCTAATGGAAGATTGAAATTTAAGTTCTGTTGCTTCTTAACAACACGGCGTTACGAGAAATCGATCGACTTGTCGTTATTTCATTTCGCTCTGTTTGCTCGTTTCATTTTTACGTCTTCCGAAAAGTCGATGGCGTTTTTAAGCGGTTAACCGCGTCTCATAAAACATAAAACACGTCGAACAAAAACTTGATCTCGCTGCGTATCACCCGCATATACTCGTCGTAGAAGATAAAACATCGCCGTTTACCGTAACAAATCCAGATTTTAGTAAGCAGCGGTAAAAATGTTATTTAGTGTTTCGTGTTTAGTTTCGTTCGCTTTATATCGCCAGTAAAATTGCTGTGAATTGAATTTTCCGAAGGAAAATTTCACTCTTTGTTACATCGTATAACGTATTCCTTTTTACAAATTCAGTTGATTATTTTGCCTGTTATATCGGCTATGCCCGAATTCTTTGCGTAATCTTGTCTCCTTACAAATTCGATGGAGTTTTTAACCGTGTGCGTCGCGTATTCCCCGATAACGTTCGAGATATAATACGGCAAATATAATACGATTAAGTTGTTTGGTCGAATGTGTGTCGAAGAAATTACGTCGAGAAATATGCAATTCCACGAACACGAGCTTCGAAAGTTGGTCGACCATCTACCAGCTCAACTGCAAAACCTACGCGTCTCATCGAAAAACATTTTCCTAATTTTATAGCAGTTATATCGTCGAAAGCAGATCCATTTCACGCTACCGGTGCTACACTTGCGAAGTGCCACTTCGTGCGATAACCTGTTCCGAGAAATACCACACTGACAAGACCAACTGAATTTCTTCTTTTTGCGTTTTTCTCGTTTATGAATTTTATGATTCCGTTGCAATTTTGAAATTTTCTATAAGAACTTTGTCAACGATGAATTGTTCGTTTGTTCGAAGAAAAATGCGAGCCATCGTCGTTTTGCTTTAACACTAAACCTACCGTATACTTATTGACCGCTCGCGATAGGCAGGACAGACTACAAATTTTTCTTAGAGAAAAAAACAAACTAGAAATAGATATCGAAGAATATATTGTACGCATATTTTATGAAAAGCCATAGATCAGGAGGCGATGTGATAACGTTTAAATATGGAAAAATTTGCGTGGAAATTCGAAAGCGATCAATTTGACCGCTGTGGTAGGTTTAACGTTAATGTCGTCGTAAAATTCATGATAGTTACAATAAACACGTTTCCCCTGTGTTCGACGTGTATACTCGTCGGCGATTTATTTTTATTCGCGTTTTGTTTTCATTGATTTTTAAAACTAAATTCCGCGGTTAACCGATTGACGGTACATCGCGCTTCGTGAACATTTCAATTCGCTTCTCTATGCCAAGGAATCACGAGTTATCTAATCTGTCATCTAACACGGAGGAAGAAAGGAAGAATTTCTCGGTTTCAGCATTTCTCGAGGAACGAAAATTTGTTTTCCGATACGCGTTACAATTTTCTACTTTCTCGTATCAAGGTGAAATATGCTATCGTTCGTTTTATCCCGCGCGATCCTCCGCTTTTATGGTCTTTTACGTAACGCAACAACGCATTACAAAAAAGGCAGAAAAGTAAAAACTGAAAAGTACGTCGTACGTCTCAATCTCTTACGATTTCTGTTCAAACTGAAAACTTATCATTTACGTATACAAATTGATGAGAAACTAACAACGAACGAAGCAACGTTTATCGACGTCTTGGGAAATTTTATTGTACGACTTAGATTTGCGTGATTTTTTGCTCGTAATTTCGTAATTGATCGCCACTCTGGGTGTCCGGATATATTTTTCATTCCGTTGTCCTCTTCGGGTCGTCTTCGACTCGGTCGTATCTTCCCTTCGTTAAAAAACTTTCTCCAGTTTGAGGGAAATACGAGAGAACCGTTACTTGATACGCAAGTTTCTTCCTTCGAACGTCGAGTCAGAAATTTTCTTAGAGCGTTAAGAGTGTTTTCATTTGACGAAATTGCGACATAAAAGTTGGAGCGCTGCAGCATCGACAATTAATGGTATTGTGCCTGTGGATTTAATTTATTGCAAGGAAAATGCTGGTCTGCACTTAGCCGAGCGCCAACTTCTACTATTTGTGACTTTTTCCCCCTAAAACTTTCTATTATCGTTCTGTCCGAAACTCGCATTGTTTAAAGCCTCGTATTAAACCTTCTGTCCGAGTACAACGTTCCCAGTAATATTATATAGTTTTATATTGCCATAAACGGAGAGAATTCGAACTTTCGAAGGAACGTACTTTAAACGTAATGTTCGCGAAAAATCAAGTATTATACATATAGTAACTTTCTAAATTTCTGTGTACAACGTTCGAATACGTGTAACTTGGTTCGTCGCAATAATAGCAACGATAGAACATAATCGCAAGAGTACGCGAGCCACAAGTTCGATCGTGCGTTTGAAAAAAAGAAATGAAAATTTCGATGACCGAGTAGAACGTAGCTGGCGATTTCATGGAATTTCACAGCGTGTTTGCGGCGAAGAACGAACAAAGAATTTGATTATTTGTCCGGCAACGTCGCTTTGTCAATTTTCGTACAAAGTCAGATTACGATTCGACGTTCTTCTCGATTCGAAGCTCCGTCGAGTTTAAAATCGGGCGGCAGGTTTAGCGGCTACAGCGTCTTTCAAATTTCCAGCCCTTTGTATGCAGAAAAATCATTCGGCCCGATGAACCGCGCAAAATGTAGAAGTTCACTGATTCAGCGAACGAAAATAAATCGCATGTAATATTAAATCGATATCGTCGACCCGAGGGCGAACTTTCTCTTCGGAATCTCGTATCTTGGACACGTCGAATAGCCGTCAAACTTTCGAAATTCGATATTTCCTCCGATTCGAGTCCGCTACTCGCGTGACTTTGATATTTGTCAATACATCGGTACACGCGTAACGACATTTCCAACTTCGACACATGGAAAATCTGTCTCGTAAAATGTCGCTAGACTGTGCCGGGTTAAATGATTGCCGCGTTACGACGAAGTTGCTTCGATAAATAATTTATATGCAGCGATACAAACGAAGTAGTCGCCGTAACAATTTCCGTGTAAATCTTCCGATGGATCTAAAGACGAGCGTCGGTGATAAAAAGATGTCGAATGAAATGTCGCAGAATGAAATTGTTTGAAATTCTCCGACGAAAATGCTAGAAGGTGCTTTAGTACGGAAATCAGAATCTTTTCGAACGAAAAGAACGCGATGCAGTTATCGATTTTGAGAAACGTTCCATAAAATATCTAGTTGCTTTATTAACGCTTATGTTTTGGTTTTTCTACACGCGTGAACGTGCATTGTTTATCGTTTTATTATTTACTTAGTTGTTCTATCTTCTCTATTGTTTGTTACTTAATATTTAAAAATACACGCTCCCTGTTAACATTTCGTAACTTGATCGATATAATTTCGTTATCGTCCTATCGTTTACGAGTCAATTTAACGTTAACGCGTCGCGTAATTTATAAACATTAAGAAAAGTCGTTCGTTCGAGTACATTATTTACCTGATGTGATGTCACTCGATCAAGAAACATCAAAGAATACATTCTTGTTCGATTTATCGCCAAAGATAAGATCTTATACGCGTGCACAAGCTGTTGATTCCATTCAAAAACAAACACGTATGTAAATGCACGTAATATATAGGAGAAAAACATATGTACAAGTATATAAATCAAAGTACGAACCGAAAAGGGAAATTTAAACGAGGAACGTCGAAAATTCTACTTCTAATCGATGTCTGCGTGAAAGATAGATACGAGGAATAGCTGTTGGCGAGACTCGGAAGCAATTTGTAGGTTCGAAGAGGAATATCGAAAAACTGGTGGAATACGCGACGCTGTCGTCAAATTTTGACGTTTAATAACTTCCAATGGCCGTCTGATATCCGCACAATAGCATTTCCAACGAAATAACGAGAGCGATTCGGAAAAGAAAATATCGACTCGCAACATTCGTTCTGAGCACGTGCTGCGCGAGCGCGTCTGCGTAATCCGTTTTTAACAGGCGAAAAAGTCAGTGTTATTGCTAAAGCGAAAGTACTGGGGGAAAAAAAAGTGAAGTGTAGAAGGTTAAAAATAAAACAACATTTTTGCACGTCATATTCCTTCCGATATTTACGAAGCTTTCGTGCATCAAAAGAATCTGACATGCTAATGTGGCGATAAATAGAAAATCTGTTAAGCAAAAAAAAAAAAAAAATATATATATATATATACATATAGGAGAAATAAATAGCATAGTAATTTTTTAATTTCACGCTAAATCGGTACTAAATTCCATACGATATTTTATTTCACTATCGGATTTGTTTTTAGTAGATACTAATAAGCGACGCGAAAGATTATTTTTATTAATTTACAATTATATAATTTTTCAATTTCACGCTAAATCGGTATTAAATTCCATACGGTATTTTCGAAGGTTTTACATCTTTGAATCTATCAGATTTGTTTTTAGTAGATACCAATAAGCGACGCGAAAGAAAATTAAGAAAAACGTGACTTATTTTTATTCATTCTTTCGTGCTCTTCGATTAGTCCCCATTTACGATCCAATTTCAACGGGGAAACGTTTTATTTATTTTCAGGTGAGAGTTTTGTAAACGAAAATGAGGAGACAATCGTACAGCTCGAACGTGAATGCCGTAAGCTGTGGCGAGCCTCAGATCATCGTAGAGGAAAGCACATTAGGAGAGGAGGAAGCGGAATGGCGGAGGAACGAATCGCCCCCGCGTTGCATGGATCCCGATTCGCCATCCTTAAATCCTTATCTATTGTCTCCCTGGAGAGAAACGAGAAAGCACTCTCTACCGACTCCGCAGTGTACTTCCGGGATAACCGCATCACAGGTACCGTCTCGTGATCATGTCGAGAAGAACATATTTACTTACGGGCCACATCCCCCTTCTTCATAATATATTTTTAGTGCATCCTGTTAGGTTAACAAAGCCCAAAGTCGTCCAACGTTTGCATAATACGTTTCAAGAAAAAGATTTATCGGACCTTCTGATCTTAGAAAATAGCTCCGTTTATACATTATACATTATACATTATACATACGTGTAGGAATTAACCAGTGTCCATACAGTTTCACATTGACAAAATGGTTTCGAGTTAGTCGGAAATAGTTGCTTGATCGAAGCAACTCTACGCGTTAACGAAATAGTTTCAAGTTACTTGAAAATAGTTGCTTCGCTCAACTGTACACGTTAAGAAAATAGTTTCAAATTACTTGAAAATGGTTGCTTCGCTCAACTGCACACATTAGGAAAATAGTTTCAAGCTACTTGAAAATGGCTGCTTCGCTCAACTGAACCCATTAAGAAAATAGTTTCAAGTTACTTGAAAATGGTTGCTTCGCTCAACTGTACATATTAAGAAAATAGTTTCAAGCTACTTGAAAATAGTTGCTTCGCTCAACTGTACATGTTAACAAAATAGTTTCATGTTACTTGAAAATAGTTGCTTCGCTCAACTGAACTCATTAAGAAAATAGTTTCAAGTTACTTGAAAATAGTTGCTTCGCTCAACTGTACACGTTAAGAAAATAGTTTCAAGCTACTTGAAAATGGTTGCTTCGCTCAACTGCACACATTAGGAAAATAGTTTCAAGCTACTTGAAAATGGCTGCTTCGCTCAACTGAACCCATTAAGAAAATAGTTTCAAGTTACTTGAAAATAATTGCTTCGCTCAACTGTACACGTTAAGAAAATAGTTTCAAGCTACTTGAAAATAGTTGCTTCGCTCAACTGTACACGTTAACAAAATAGTTTCAAGTTACTTGAAAATGGTTGCTTCGCTCAACTGTGCACGTTAAGAAAATAGTTTCAAGCTACTTGAAAATATCTTGACGTTTCTGTCGACAGGTGAGACGACTGAGCGAGCGCGGCGAAGGATCAGGACCATCGCCGAGGGAAGCTGCTTTCCTGTCCACCCTCTCTCAAGCACCAGCTCCTCAGCCAGGTGGCCGAAGACATTCGGTCGTTACGATTGCCAGAGTGCCACCGACTCTGTTTGGCCGTAATCGTCGCGAATCAATCGCCGCCTTTCCTCTCGGAGGCGCGACCAGAATATTGCCGAGTCGTCGAGACTCGGAGTCTAGAATATCCGGACCACCGAGCAACAGTGGAAGCACGCATAATCTTCAGTTGGACATTATGGACGATATCGCAGAGATGAAAGCGAGGAAGGTGGGGATTTTTCGTTTATTTTAACCGCTCTATCTCCGCTAGTTTGCAGACTGACAAAAGCTAAGTTTAAAGTTTGTGAAGCTCGATACGATCGTGCGAAGCTAGGATTCAAAAGAACCGAATATTCGTTGCTTCCCAGGTATAGAATTTTCATCGTATTATCTATTATTTTCTTCTTTGTAACTTATCGTTATTTACGTTATGTCGTTATTTATCAATTACATTTTTTCTTTCTTTTTAGATGGAGTTAGAACAATTAATAATTAGGCGACCACATGCTTATTTTCTCTCAAACACATCTTCGTTAAACTTACGGACAAATCGAATCGCTATGGTTTTCATTCTTTGCTCGTCAGGAGCCTCGCAAAGGAAGCGCGTCTTCGTCGGTGAAGCTTGTAGCATGCTCGCGGAGAAACTCATTTTTCAGTTGCGATCGTAAATTATTAGGGAAGAACGTGGAGCATACTCTGTAGAATTTTGCTTTATTCAATAGCCAGGGACGTGTCGCAAACTCGGTATCTCCTCGGGGTAATTTGAAATTGTATTACAAGTTGCCGAGCTCCCTCACCCGCACAGATATTGTGATCTTCTCGGAAAACTCTAACATCTCGTGTTAGTTCAAGTAGCGTCCCACCCTTGCCAGAAGAAGGCGCGTCAAGAGCACGTGAAAGGCTGATCGCGACACTCGTGGCACTCAGACCTCGAACATTACGAGGAGAACACAGAAAAACACGCTTGTCAACGTTCAAGCGGTTCAGATATTGTTCAACTGTGGCGCGACGCAAACGTTGTTGAAGCTTGGAACGCTACAGGCACTTTTCAACTCTATTACGAGCAAACTTGTACATATTCGTTGAGAACGTACGAAGGAATACGTGCTGTATTCGTTAACACGCGTTTTTTTTTTTTTTACTAGAGATCAGATTCTTATGGATCGTCGTTGTCGAAACAACGAGCGTTCAGTTCGGTTCTTTCCTACTCGCTCGTAATCTTCGCTGATAACCGTCATGCGCTATATACATTTGTCGGTATCGACGTCAAAGGATTAACAGAGACGAATACAATCGGATTTAATTGATTTTAGATCTTGCACCGAACGGATCTCTAAATAAACAAATATTTTCTGATTCTAAACACATATTTCACGATCGTCTAATTATTAGGATATTAGATTTAATATTATAAAGGAAGATATTATGTATTAAATAGTCTGCCTCTTCTTTCGCTTTGAAATGCTTTTATAGTCAAATACCTTTTATAGTCGTTCAACTCTTCAGATCATAGAAAAGAAGATTACGCGTTATCCTAGCAATCGCTCAAAGAGTCGAACCTGTGCTTCCATAAAGCTCGTTTAACTTCCATCGACACCGTGGATAACTTTGCGTTCCAAAATATTCTTACATCTTGGAATCTCTAACGTAATCTTATAAGTAGAATTTCTGTGCGAAACCATCGCTTTGTCGCGCTTAACGGCTCGATCATCGAAACACCTAACACATAACGCATGAATTATGGTAAAAAAAAGAAACTGTCTTTCGAATAAAAGCAATCCGTTTGCCAGGTGCGCTTAAAGATGTACAAGACGTCGACGGAGCAAGTGTGCGAGATACAGCCGCTGGAAGGTAACAGCTCCGCTCAACGTTACACCCAATATCCAAAACGAAGATTCTCTGAAATGCCCGCTCCGTCGGTTTCACCGACGTCTTCTCTCCGAAGGCGAGTCTCGGAACTGCCAAGGGCTGTAAGTGCATCGGTTTCCGGTGCTGCGGGCATCGTCTGCTCCAATACGGATCTGATATCGATCCTAAGCTCGTTAGCGTCTTCCGCGACGGAAATCAACCGATGCGGCGAGGAAGCCTCGAATTCGCGAGACGATAGCAAATCGAGCTGGTCCGGAAAAACCGCCGAACAGAAACGAAGTCGATTGAAGAGCTTCCGTTCCAACAGTTTCGACGTGTCGATACTGCACGGAGCCAAGGGCAAGCTCGGCGGATCCTCGAAGGCTGCCGCTTCGACCATTATGGCACCGTCCAATTGGTTCACAAAGAGGCACCAACCGATGTCGAAGAAACAGAAGCCGGAAGATTTAATAACGGCCAGCTTGAGCCTTAAATTCGATAAGTCGAAGGTAGTGAAGGCGGTGAAGGAAACGTTGGGCAAAACGTCCCCTAACAGCGACGTCAGACACAAAGTCGTATGGGACGACACTAGTGGAACCAAAGTGGACGCTCAGGTCAGTTGTATTTCTCGTTGCGATATCGTTACCCGCTTAAGGGTCATCGTAGGTAAAAGGAGGAATGGAAGAGAAAATCGTAAATCGTAAAATCTGTCGTAGAGAATGCATTTTATCGTAAAAATTAATAAAGTCGAACAACGTGTAATTGAGTAATCGTTGTTTGATGTTCTTTATTATCGATATAGGTGAAACACCGAGAAGATAATTCGCAATCATCGCGGACAATATCGCAGTGACGTTATTATCGATCGGTAATATTAAACACAGATTCGCATGGGATAAAAAGAGAGTGTCGAAACTGGTCATTTTTGAATCTTTTTGCGAAGGGAAAAATCCTGCAAAATATTTAAGAACGTCTCTCAACAAGGAACAAAAAATGTTATTACAGTTTCATCCTCTTTTTCTTTTTATTCTTCTTCTAGATGATCCATCTGTGATATAATTCTTCAGATGCTCTGCTGGTAAATGAATCGAAGTTCGTAATCCAGCAAATGCGAAGTACAGCGAGATCGTTGTTGGCTATTGTTCTACGTCGATATCGAAAAATAGTTCTTCGACGACTCTGTTGATAAATCAATTGTAGTTCGAAATCGAACGAATCTGAAGTACCATCAGTTTGTTGCTACATGAGAACAATAGCCATCGACGATCTCGCAGTAAATCCGGATTCGTTCGATTTTAAACTTCGTTTGATTTACCGACAGAATCTCTGAATAATTATTTCGCTGGTAAATTCTGTTGGTAAATCGATTAGAGTTTGGAATCGAGTAAATACGAAGTACAAGATCGTTGTTGGCTATTGTTCTCGCGTAGCAACAGTCTGATGGTACTTCAGATTCGCTCGATTTCAAACTTCGCTTGATTTAATTATTGATTTATCAGCTGGATCAGAATTTGAAGAAAATAAAAGTGAGTGAGTTTGACCGCTGCCTAATTTTTTTTTTTATCTCTATGCTCATCTTTTTCAACTTCCCTGTCACATTTCGTATAACTGCTGATTCTTTCTTTCTCGATAGATGCTTTTGAACGTTCCGGAAGAATTTTTTATTCGCAAAGAGGTACAAAAATGGCCACTTTTTGACACCCTCTTTTCATCCAATATGAATTTTATTTTAACGTTATTGATCTGTGATGGTGGCACTGCGATATTGTACGTAATGATTGTAAACTATCTTTTCCACTTCTCATTTATATTAACAATTAAGAATATTAAATAACGGTTAAATACTTAAATACATGTTATTTGATTTCATTGGTTTTTAGAACGAAGTTCATACTCTGGAGTGAAACTTTTAGTTTCTCTTTCTCTTAATGTATTTTCTTTCTTGTTAACTGTTTCTTCCTGCGCCAAGATTCTACAATTTTATGATGCTTGTAAAAAATTTTTATATTTATAACGCTATAACCTATATTCTTTAAACATGAAAATAGTTTCTATTTCTGATTTATGTGATAGACTTCTGCCAAGTAAATTTACATGTACGTTTTCGTCTTGACAAAAGAATATGTAAGTTATCGTATTTAAATACTATTACGTATCTTAATATCGTTCGAGTACTGTGCGTTATTTTATTGCTTCATCCTTCATGGACTAAGCTATCATTTTCTTCGCCATCTTTTACCATCCTTTCGTTTAATGCGAAATCTCGTTTCATAAAAGTATTCGTTCAAATACGTAAATACATAATATTCCTAAATTTGTAAGCACAATTTTGTTCGTAGGTATTGGGTAGCGCAATTGAGAAGATTTTAACGGCACAAAGGGGAAACGATACAGAGGCATCTGGATCGAGCGGAAAGCCCTCGGTATCTCCGAACAAACCAAGGCCAGGCAAAGTGGCAAGTTGGTTTTCAAGTACCAAGGACCAAGAGCAAACAGAATCCTGCGAACCGTCTATTTGTTCTTCCCTGAAGGACCTATTCGTCAAGTAGTATGGAAGCACAAATGCGAGTCTCTCTCGTTTAATTAACGCTTCTTCATTTAAGGATTTATTCAGAGATTAACGCGACCTAATAGATGACTGACAATCTCGTTTAACTCAAATTAACGAGCTATGCTTTCCTTGTACTTTCTTATTGCTATACCCCTACGATATTCTTTTATCATTTCTGTCGATTTTAATCTCACAAGAATATCCATGAAATGTGTATACAGTAGCTGACGAAAATATTCGAACACTCGTTATGTGATAGAAGATTTTTACCAATATATATTATGTACTTTATACTTTTGCGATAAACTTTTTTAAATTTTATTGGCACTGTAATGAGACACGTCTATCATGATTACATTGGTAAAAATTGAAACCAATTTGAAAATGTATGTATGGAAGTTAGAAGATACTTATTGCAAACGTACACATAGCAAAAGATTAATATACAGTGTGAAGAGTAATTTTAAACGTATGATTGATTAGGGGTCCTAAAAATGGTCCTATTAAAAATATTGTGACTTATACGGTACACAATTAACTGTCCAAATACCGATGGTGATCAATAAGCATCTTACAATTTCCATGTACGTTTGTATTAGGTTGTTGCAAAAGTTTCTTTCGTTTTATAAGGAAATAACAGATGCACGACACTGTTTGTTTTATATTATTTTATTGAATTATGTATGATCCATTTTGTAGTAATAGAACAAGACGAAAGAAACTTTTGAGACAACCTATTACGTTTTCAGATTCATGAAAAGCTTCGACAAAATATTCATGGAAAGTTTCTGTAAGCGTCCGAGTACTTTCGTGAGCCGCTGTATGTATAATAATTCGTTACAATGTTAGTGATAGCTTGGAAAGCGAACTATTTTTATTGTACATTTTTTTACGTTCCATATTACACTCATAGATACTCCAAAACGCCACGATACCAATTCTTATCTGTCATGTTTACGAATGCGTATAATTCGTCAAACCGCTTCTGATTTTACGGAAATTTTGCAGTTGCTCGATGAATGAAACAGATTTGTTAAAAGAATCGCATGTTATAGATATCTGAGCTATGATTTATTTAATGTATCTCTTCTGATTTGTTATCCTGCAACATTTCGATATTTTACGACGTTTTTAAGTTAAATTTCACGAGTTTATTTTCTTTAAGCTAAAGACGATGCTCGTGAAATATTTATTTCTGAAGTAAGAAGTAAAAATATAGCTTACATATTGCTTTTAATCATTTATTATAATTAATCCTGTTGCGATCCTCGTATATTTCAGTTAGACTCTAGTTTCGGTAAACAAGAAGGATTTGTAATATTTTAAGAGGATGCTTAGCATGGAATAGAGAAATCATGATAATAAAAAGTTTTTCATATTTTTCTTCAGGCTTGAAATATCTTTTAATGTTGTGAAAAAATTGCATTGAAAATGAATAAAAGAGTGCAACAGGGTATTTAAACAAACTAATATCTCTTATATGAATAAGTTGAATAAAATATTATAAATCATTTTCATAAAAAGACACCGATTTTTATTTTTGCTTTCTAAACAAAATTCAATATGATTTGTTATATCCGTAATAGGAACTTTCTTCAACTAACGCTTAGTTATCGATCCTATTTTTATTAAAGTTTAATAATACTGTTAAATGTTAATAATTGTTAATTTGTAAGTGAAGGGTAATTCCAACGAAGAAAGATGTCACCATCATTTGCAAACAGATAGTTTCAGATAAAATCAGTATTGGTACTGCAAACTTAAGAGATTGTAAAGCTAACTAATATGTATTGTATCGCAAAGCGAGATTCATGGTGAAAAATTAAATATAAAAGTCCATGAAATTTCGCAGATTTAAATATCTCAGTGGATACAGCTTTCAGCAAATAAATGTGGACAAAAGTTTAATCAATCTCTATATTTAAATAACGCATGATATTTAATTCCACGGTATAATTAAGCAAAGATTCGAAGCTGAAAATTTCGAAATATAATTGAACAATATATCGTACAATAAATGTTATATGGTGTTCCGTAAAGAAGAATTGCGTTTTTATGAAGAGAATCAAATATAAAAGAGATTGTTGTTGAACGATACGATCGTTTCGAAATTCCATTTTGATCTTGTATGTATAGTATATCCCGTACAAAAGATATTACAACAAGCGTTCAGTCATAATGTGGAACGTTAATCAAAATTTCTAATCTCGAGTGTTTCAAGTCCCAGGACTCATTTTAATAAATATCAGAAGGACAGAATATATCCAATTTGATTTTTCTAATTCTCTCATTAATAATTAGATATGAGCGCCAATCAATAGTGTTTTATATGTATAAGTTCATAATATAGTTCATAATACACGGTGCGTGTATAACATTCATCTGATTTCAATTAACTTACGTTTAAACAAAATAATTATGTGAACGAGTTTATCATTCACATTATTACACATTTTAATTGTATGTATATCTAGTACAACATACAAGAATGTTTTAGGATTATGAGTATTTATTTAATTTTTAAAAAGGACAATAAGATTTAATACATGTAAACGGTAGTTAAAAATATAAAATCCAGTCACTTTTACATTAAGTACTATTTCCTCGTAAATGAACATACAAAAGGTAATTGTGAATAACTAGAGATGCCTGTTTAATATTTCTTTTCTGTTACGATTACATATGTAAAATTAGTTTTTGTCTCTAACGAATACTGCTTATCGGAATAAGGATTATTTTTAACTTGAAATAATTTTGCTTTGATATTTTAAATGACTAAATAAAATGTGGATAAAATATTTTAACCATACACGTAAAGATTTAAGTATATAATATGCAATAACCATAAGAATATATTACAAAAACGTAAAATTTTGTAAATTTTTTTTTTTATTAGATAGCAATGCGTTTAAAAGTTATTTTGTGACTTCACTTTATTAATTACTGATTTAAAATCTCCAGCATTTTCAGTAAAATTTCAAGAAAATAGAAGAAAAGCATACATAATATTTAATAATACATATTTATAGTCTGTCGAATTAATACTCATATTTCTAAAACAGGGTCTATACACTTTCAAAATTTCAATCAAATCATGTGCATAATGTTTCTTTTATCTCTTATTCTTATTTCATCACATTGAATTTTCTAAAGAAAGATGATCTATTTATTTTGGACAATACAGATCCTTCACTTTAGATATGCAAAATCAAATGTATTTTTGTCAATAAAGACACAACAAATCTTAGACGTCTAAATGTCAGCTTTAAGAACAGTAGACCTGCCTGCCTTCAAACTTAAATCTCCTTTCCAGTAGTAAAACTTAAATGACATTAACAACGGCAGTAATATTTACACCTACAGATGGAGAATACTAGACTTCGACTAAAATACAAATAAATCAATAAATATGTATCTAACTACGATGGTTAAAGAATAACGATTCGTCATTCTTTATTCCAACGCTTAACGCTATCCTTCTTTCAACAAACACAATTCTAGAAGAATGCCGCTGAAGAAAAATGTAATGCGTGTATTTATTTGCCTTTGCGGGTCGAAGGTTTATTAAATTATTAAATGAAAATATTAAATGAAAATGAAGGTTTATTAAATGATTGTAATATATTATACAAATATATATATATACATATATATGTATATATATACATATACATATATACGCATACATATATAAATATGTATAATTGTGTGTATAAAAATTGACACACACACACACACACATATATATATATATATATATATATATATATATATATATATACTTTTAATAATGACTTAATTTGTATAGTAAAAACATAGCTGAAATCTCATGTAAGATTGTTGGGATGTACGTGACATTTCTGTTACATTATTGATCATCGTTATACCTTGAAAAATAATTAAGGAAGCGAACAATGCGTGGACGATTATGGCAGTTTTATTAATATACGAAAGTTTAACAAAGAAAATGGATTTACTGGATATGTAAATGTTCCATTAAATATGACTGTTACGTACATAATAATATGTTGTTACCTGTATGAAATAACGTTGATATAATACTCATATTGTATTTATGGTTTCACCTTTCACAGAATTAATAAAATCTGCGGAGATTCAAACGTACGTTCTCCCTTTTATTCTACGAAGATTGAACGTTTGGAAGATTTTATGAAAATGTACTGAAAAAGAATCAGGAGCATCTGTTTTTTTTTTTTTTTTTTTTTTTTTTTTTTTTTTTTTTTTTTTTTTTTTTTTTTTTTATATATATATGTTGATTGTCACGCTACTTTTATACGTATTTTGTCCTGGATAGATAAAAGCGTACCATACCAAGACATTTCATTCTTGCAAGATATTATATTGTGTTTGCCTACCTTTTCTTTGACACTGTTATCTAAATTATTCACATTGCTAACCATTTCGTAGACCATGACATTTATTCTATTTTTATCATTCTAAAAAATTTAGTCGAAAGACGTGAGTTACCGACGACCACCGCAACAGTCAACGTGTTGAAGAATTGAATTTGGAATTTGAAGTGCCACAATCTCAATAACTATTTCTACTTTCATGTGGGTACCGATTTAGTTTACCAGAAAATTATAAATATGTACCACTTTAATGTGAATATAAATAGAAATAGTACAGTTATGCTCGCATCCCAGAACAACATGAATTTGTTAAATCGAAATAAATAAATCATACCTTTTTCTCTTGTGTATCGTACTTTTGATATATGATATTATAAAATAACAATTATTTTCGTTTTAAGTTTAAATTCGCCTGGAATGTCAAAAAATATCGAAAAAGGAATTTGACAGAATGGATGTAACAAATCGTTTAACTGTTTTAAGTAATAAAGCACTGAAAAGAATCTAAAAATTGTATCATTATACTTCGAATTTATTCTCGATTTTTAAATTTACAAAACATCTTACGACTAAAAATCATTGATCTTAGACGAAATAAAGTATTCTTTTTCCTTGTCGTAAGTATTACTTTTCAAAAAGTACCTTTACAGATATAAACATACATTTTATTAAAAGGAAATTATTTTATAACTGTGATGATTTTCTGATTAAGTTTCATCACGTAAAAACTTATCTATCACGTAGATATTACGACCAAAAGTATGAGGAATTGGAATTGACATCATAATGTGATTGCGACACATTGATATAGATAAGCTGTAAATAAATAATGAGTAGAAGCAAGACAGAAATGTTATACATCTATAATAAAATAAATAATATAGTGGAAACATGTTTTCTATTTATGATTTTGAGTTACGCTTATCTACGCTTATCACTCATTTATATAATTTTATAACATTCGTAATTTAAGCAATCTAATCTATCACGACACATAATATAAATAATTTTATCATTGTTTCAACAAGATTCCATACAGAACTGTACGTTAGAAATATAATTTTCCTTCTAAGATTCTAATATGCAATTGCATTTAATGAATACTCTAAACTGTAGAGATGCAAATTTTATTATATAAAAAAAGTAAGATTCTTACACTTAGTTTCTATTACTCACAGACAGAATATTTCAACTTCTGAATAAATTTTCTTACAATATACTAATTAATAATAAATTTTTAGTTCCTTCCCTACTAATATCAACTAAACAAACAATTATAATTATTTATAGTCAACAGGTCAGTAATACCATTTAAATCAATTTGCAAAAATAATGTAATATTTCATTTCCAAAGACAAAATTAAAAACGTATCCTAATTATAAATAACTTTCCAATACTTTTAAATAATATTAGTTTCCCAATTTTTATGAAAATAGAAAAATAATCTTTCATTATAGTGGCATAAGACAAAGAAAATATCACTAAAATTTATTTGCAACAACATAATTTTAGCAATGTTCAGTAATTATATGTCATACGCTATTATTAAAACATAGTTATGCTTCATATGAAATTTCTTTTAAAACTGATTCTACATTTTTTTATTCTTTTTCTTCCTTGTTTTATTAATAGACGTGGAAGGATCCATACTACAGGATTTATTTACGTACCTTTCTATTTTTAAACGCCTACCGTTAGTTATAGATATAAAAAAATATAAGCGAAGTTGCAATACATCATACATTTTTAATCCACAACTTAACTTCTAAGAAAAGTTAAAAATTATGGGATACACTTATTTGTTAATTAAAATGATCTATGTTACCATAGGTTATTATAAAAATCACCTTGAAAATTTATTTTTATCACTTTGACACAATGCCTAAGGTTTATTTTCCATACAATTTTTTTACATTATCGCTTTCTTATTATCAAATTAATTTCACTATAATTGAACGAATGAAAAAGCTGGGTATCTTGAAAAGTAAAAATAATATTTAAAAAATTCAAAACTAAATAGAAATTTTAATTTTTGTTTTGAGTTCATTAATTGTTCAATAATTCAATAAGGACGTTAATAGTGAAAATAGAAATAATTGCAAATTGTAATATTATTGCCAAATGTTTACATTTTTCTGATTATATTAAAATATAAATTTACTAATATCAAAAGAAATTTTACATTGCAGAAACAAATAATTATAAAATTTAGTGAAACGGATCCACCGAAATATATGAATTCATACTTTGTTTGTGATAGTAAATGTACAACAATTACTTCTGAAAACAATTTTATTTTATAGAAATCCCAATTACTGTGACTGTTGCAACTACATCTTTCAACGTTAGTGTTACATTAGAAGAAGATGGAATTATCTAAAGGCATTATCTGGTATTATGGTTTACACTAATCAGACCTCTATTACCAATCTGTGCTTAGAAACGGGATCGTGTATACATATCAAAACGAATAATGCCCTAGATAACATGAGCATTATTTTGGTGGATCTAAGTATAAAAGCACAATAGAAAAGATAAAATATCATAACGTCACAGATAAATGCATCATACAGTAATCATGTAACACTCACTAATTATTTATGGACCTTAGAAATGTAAGTAAATGCTTACGAATTTTATCCTTATTAGATACTAAAATATGAATAGTACACACAGAAAAGTTTTATAAGACATACGGTTCATATATGTATGTTTTACTGTGCTATACCATTTAATACCATTAAAGGATCGATATTCCATGGAAGAATGTGGATCTAAATCTTTTTCGTTTGTTTTACATTCCACTTTAATATAAGAGAAGTATGTTGCTTATTGCAGGTAATAATAAACAAGAAATTGAACAATTTTTTATAATAAAAAAAAAAAGAACAAGAAATGATGTCATTACATTCTATTTCATTGTATATTCCAATTTCAATTAATTGTAATAAAAAAAAATAATACAATGCACTTGATTTGTTAATACCAAATTAAGGTAAATGTACACTTTTTTAAATATGGAAACTAAGTCCATAATATTAAGGAAAAATGGTGATGATTAGAATGAATGAGTCATACGATAAAGATAGCAACAGTTGTATGCAACAGCTAAATAAAAATGCAGTCATTAGAGTATCTAGTTGAACAATCTACAGTTCTCCACTGTCAGTTACTACAATTTTTTTGGAAGTCTTTCCACTTTGAGATCCCATGCTTTCCAACTGAAAAAAAAGAACACACATTATATTCTTTCTTAGAAAAAAAATAAGCAATACACACTATATTAAAGTATCAACCTCTTTTTAAATTAAAAACTACAAGATAGAAGCAACGAAAGCATTAATTTACTCTTTATCAAGTTATAATATAAAAAAGCAAAATAAATATTTATTAAAGGAACTATTAAAACAAATAAGAAAAAACTATTTTTTCTCTGCTATAATATCTACTCATAAAATACAATAAAATAAAATAAAAGATAAAAAATATGATTATATTACATACTTTTCTAACAACATCCATTCCTTCAATAACTTTTCCAAATACGACGTGTTTTCCATCAAGCCAACTTGTTTTGGCACTGGTGATGAAGAACTGACTACCATTTGTATTTGGACCTGCATTTGCCATGGAAAGAATACCAGGTTCCGTGTGTTTCAACGTAAAGTTCTCATCATCAAATCTCGTGCCATAGATGGACTTTCCACCAGTGCCATTGTGGTTGGTGAAATCACCTCCTTGGCACATGAAGTTTGGAATCACTCTATGGAAACTGCTTCCTTTATAACCAAAGCCCTTCTCACCGGTACAAAGAGCTCTAAAATTCTCTGCTGTTTTGGGGACAACATCGCTTCTCAACTGAAAATTTCATACAGTTCTTTTAAAAAATGGGAATAAGAAAGTATTTATACTTTACATATGCATAATAACATCTGCATTTATATAAATCACATTACTTCTAACATTTAAAGAAAAGTTAGTTAATTATGATCATTAAAAATAAATTGTTAATAATTCATATAGCATATAATACAACGATGCCATAATTTACAAGTCTTTCTTTTAAGGTATAATGTACAGATTTGATTTATTTATTGAAGTGAAAAATTAATCTATTTATATAACAACATATATGTGTAGCATCAATAACTAAATTTATAGCATGGTAAGAAACACATACAGTGTAATATAATAAAAGACGTTCAGACTTAAATGCAAATGAAATTGTATTACCACTTCCACTCTATCTATGACGTATTCGTAATTTGTTCACATCTCTTTTTGTGCTTCTTTTTTCACTTCCTCAATAAATTAAAAAAAAAAAGACGTAACAGCAATGTTTTAATCTTATGCAGCACTTGGAACTCTCAAAATAATTCGAAAAAACCTATTTCGTAGTTGCGCATTCAAGTTTCACCTGTACGGAATACGTAATCAAACGTGTCAGCGGCAATCGGTGAATGGAAAATTTTACGATTCACTGCAGATCAAAAGAATGACTAACGCAGTACACGTTACATCTATCCAAATTATACTTTGCTACATCAAGCAAATAAATGAAGATTCCATTTTATTGATGTAAAATAACAGTTTTAAACAATAAAAATATGCGTGATAACGATTCTGAGAGAAATTCTAATCGAAAATCATCTCACATAACCGGCTTTCAAGAAAATCCAAGATGGCCATTCATGCCGGGATTCCGACGACAACACGTTTAAGAAGTGAAAACCATATTAATCGTACACAATTTTCACTCACCTCCATTACGATGCGACCCACGGGTTTATTATCCGCGGACATGTCAAAGAAAACACGCGGCAGATTCATATTTTCTGCAACAGTGGCGTAACTTCGTGCGAGCAATGCGAAAGACGATCGTCTCGGTCGGGCGGTGGCTCCCAAATGGCTCAAATGGCTGAAGGTCGAATCAATTGACAGCCGGCAGATCGATCTCAACGCCATGTTCAAACGTTGTTACCTAAAAAATCAATTTCAAACGGTTCGATCTTTCGTTTCCACCGAGCAATATGGTTTCTATTATTTTCCAAAGACGATCAGTTACGATTTCAAGAAATTATTATGTAATAAAACGGCGGTTTTCCGTTTAGTATCGATAATTATTGAACGACGAGCATGGTCCCTAAAGTTAGCCAATAAGATACGACATCTTCCATGACCATGTGAAATGACCAATAGCATGTCATGTGTTTGATCGTGTAACGGAAAAGTTATACGTAATATTCTGTTAAAGCTTATGAAATAAAAAAAAATAAATAATAATAATAATTAAAGTAAAATTATAAATGAAAATGTAAAATTTACAGAAAATGTTGATCATATATATAAATGTGAAACAACAAATATGCTTTGTTATATAATAAGAGGAACACATAATATTCATATTGGAACTTATAGAAACGAAAAACTTAATTAAAATAAAATTCTATATGAAAATGTAAAATTTACACTAAACGATAACCATATTTATAAATTTATTTTTGTGATTATAATTTCGCGTTTGAAATATTCGTTATGCTACATTCTTCTACTTACTTTCTAAATTCATGTGATTTTAAATTACATATCTTTATGTAGTTGCGCCTTAAAGTTTCTTAACGTGAGTGGCAAAAATAATTTGTACTATCGTTATTTTTGTTGTTGGCGTATAATACATATCTTCTAATAATTGAGCATATTTCGTAATTTGCAAATTATTAAAAATGTCCATGATTTAGATTGAATGTTTATTTGTTTGCGCATAGAATTTATTCGTTTTTATGTTATTGAAAAATGTTGCAAGTTGTGCGCTTAATTTCATTTAAAATATTGATAGTCCATAATAACTACATATATTTATATGTATATTCTCATCAATAGACTGCGGATTTTTATGCAAATTCATATTTTTGAAAATTAAAAAAGTAGAACCTCGATAGGAAATTGTTAAATATTTCTTTATAGCATTATTTCCTATAAATGCAAAAAAATATGCAATCTAGTTATCAAATTTTGATCTTTTGTTTCGTTTATATCGCTTTTTTAATTATAGCTTATTACCGGGAATCTTGTTTTACTTCGTAATGTGAAAGAGAGCATGCAATTACATTAATATGACTCATTTGACATAACCAAAGGATGTTATGTCATGAATTGCCTTGGATCTTGATAATCTTTTGATTGTGGACCAATCATGATTCTGTTCAATTTTATTGTGTCTCTACCGCCGGACATGACGTTTTCATGTCGTTATCGCCATAATAGAGTAAAAATATATCACTTGAATTTTCTATTAATATATTATTCAATAAAATCACACTTGAACAATCGATTATTACCTTAAATTTAAAACTACTTTTCTCAAAAATACACAAATTCAAATACATCAAAATATTAAATACCAGCTTCTGATAATAAAACGGTAACTATTTCCATTGAGTCCTGAATGTAACGAGTATGCTTCCTATGCTTCTATTGTGTCGCATCTGACAATCAGTATACAACAGAATCAAATTAAAATTTAAAATAATTTTTTTACGATCATTTAAATTCTAATTATTTATTTCTAGACAGTAATTTAGGAAAATTAATTGTGATATATATTTGAAGTAATATCTATATCGCATAGAAATTTCATTAAGAACATTTGAAAAATTGAAAATTTAATTTCGCTTCCTGCATAGAGTAATATTTGATTTCAGTAGTTATAGGTGAAAAGATGGCGCCCGAATGAAGGACGCTTAATTAAGTGTAGTCAAGATATTGTTAAATTTGTGTTGTTAATATCACATATTCCTTAGGAAATGAGTAATCTTTCGCCATTTGGAGGTGGTAAAAACCCACCGTGGGTTCGTAATGCAGGTAAAGTGGTTTTATTATTAATATATGTCTTATTGTCGATCCGTGTGCAAGTCAACAATGTTGCCAAATTTCTGTAGCAACTTATACAAGTCAATAAATTTATAAAATATTTCTTACTAATATTTTGTGCAATATCAAGTTATTCAAAACTAATTCTTAATACATATTTTCAAGTAATAAACATAGAATGTTCCGTAAAAGAAATAGAATGTTTAGTGTTGCATCTTCAATTTGCAATAGTTATTTTGGAAACAAATGAATTTTCTCTTTTATTTGTAAATATATTTTACTTATATTCATATAAATTTCATAACTGGAGCAATCATTTTTTAAATATAAATAGTTTATATGCATACTGTAAATGTTTTTATAATTATTGTTTAATTTGTATCTCGAAAATGGATATTTATTATATGTAACTATGTATTTGTGTATATGAAATTGATTATATATACTTATGTACAAAAATGTAAGATATTTGTAGGATATACTACGAATAAACAGATTTATTTGTCGATATTATAAACTATGCAACACATTTATAAATTTATATTTAAATATATAAATTTGAGGCATTTTATTTTTATTTATACGTAGGGCAAGGAATTCAAAATATCCAACAACAAATGTTAGGTCAAGCAATGGGTAGTATAGGTGGACAACCTATGGTTCAATATCAACAACAAACTCAACAAGTTTATCAACAAAGTTTAGGGTTACAACAGGTTAGTATGAATGATATGCTATTTTAAAATATATGTATTAATAATATAATAAGAATATGTAATCCTTATTAATTACATGCTAAATTTTTATTATATCTGAAATATATGTATAACATATAATTTCTTTAATGGGTTATCTTTAATAATCTATGTCTATTACAATTTTTATTGGTATATATTGACATGTATCTTATAAAATAGCCCAATATAACAATGGCTTCAATGGCAACACTTGGATCTAATTTGCCATCTGGAATAGCTGGTCAATTATACCCACAAGTTGCTACTGTTTCTTATCCACCACCGAGAGCATTAAATACAAATGCATTTCAACCTTCTGTCGCTGGTGTTCCACAGCAAGTACAACAAAATGTACCTACATCGTCTACCAAGCAAAGAGTTTTTACTGGCACAGTTACACAAGTATATGACAATTTTGGTTTTGTGGATGAAGATGTATTTTTTCAAACAAAGTAATGATAGCATACAAGACTGTGTTTATTATATTTGTAAGTTAAAATTTATAATACATGACATTAAACTTTTCCAGTGCGTGTGTTAAAGGATCTAATCCTGTTGTGGGTGATCGAGTATTGGTGGAAGCGTCATATAATCCATCCATGCCATTTAAATGGAGTGCCACTAGAATACAAGTACTTCCTATGGGAAATAATAATAATAACACTAATACACAGCAAAATAATCAAGCTACTCGTCAACAACAACAACAATCACAACCTCAACAGAATCGAACCTCAGGAACATATAATGCTGTACCTCCACCTGCTGAAAATGCTAATAATAGGTAAGTAATACTAGGTTAGATTATATACATCTTAATAATAACAAATCATGGTTATATACAAGATTTAGGTATGTCATGTGAACACTTTTTGTAACAAAGTATGGCAGTATAATAGTTTTGTTGAAGAGACATATAATTGTTGGTAGATTTACAACTAATGCAACAAGTGCTAATACAGCTAGTAACCGAAATAAAGTTGGAAGAGTAAGAGAAAGATCTCCACGTGAACGAAAAAACGAAGAAGAAGAAATTGAAAGAAAAAGACGTCGTGAAGAAAGAATTAGAGAACGTGAGAAAAAAGAGGAACGTAGTCCGTCGAGGACTAGGAGAAGTAAATCTCCAAGACCAAGACGACGTACCAGAGTCGTACCGCGATACATGGTACAGATACCAAAAATAGCACTTGATTTGTAAGTATATTTTTTACGTAATATTATTAACCCCTTGCACTACTTTGACGAGTTTGACTCGTGATGAGAATTTTGAGCCAAACCTGAATATCGCGAGTCAGGCTCGTGGTCTAATTTCATGTTAAAGTTGAATATCACGAATCTCACTCATGGTTTTAATCTTGGGCCAAGTATGAATGTATTGCATGGGATCCTTTTCCCAAGGGCGTGGCTATCTTGCACTCAGTCGCACAGATATCATATTTCAAGTTCCGAAACTGTCTCCGCCGCTTCGGCTCCTTTCCCGATTTCGGGTGCATCGTTTGGGCCCGGATTCTTCCGAGTTAAACGGTAGTGCAAGGGGTTCAAAATCATATTGTTATGTACACATTTTTGTAATATATTTGAAACAATAAGACTTAATTACTTATTATTTTTATTAATTACTTATTATTTTAGACCCGAAGCAGATGTACTTGAGATAAGAAGACGTTATCAAAATATGTATATTCCTAGCGATTTTTTTTCTACTAATTTCCGATGGGTTGATGCTTTCCCGCCACATATGCCATTTGCCCTTAATAAACCATGCTCTTTTCATGTCATGCACAAGGATGTTGATCCTTGTGCAGAAAATTCTGCGGTACTAGAACCTTCAGATGCTGATTATCTTTTTTCTGCAAAGGTTTGTTATATTACAGTTACAAAAATTATTGGTAAAATAACTTTTGAAACGAATACTTTTTATTAAGTTATACATATTATTTTGTAGGTTATGTTGATATCTATGCCTGCCATGGAAGAAATTTATAAACGGTGTTGTGGTGTGTCAGAAGATAGAGATCCAGATCGCGATTATGTACATCCTACACGTTTAATAAATTTCTTAGTAGGCTTACGGGGTAAAAACGAAACAATGGCTATTGGTGGACCATGGAGTCCTTCTTTGGATGGTCCTAATCCTGAAAAGGACCCATCTGTATTGATTAGAACAGCAGTAAGGACCTGTAAAGCGCTCACGGGGATAGATCTATCCAGTTGCACTCAGTGGTACGGTTCTCCAAATATTGATACTCCTTTTTACTTTTATTGCTATCTTAAATAGAATTTAAAGCACTACATCGAAAGAGCAACGTGATGCTATCTAGTATTTCTGCCCATTATTGTTCCATTATTCGCCGATACATTGTCAAGTTACTTAAGAAAAGATTATCACAAAAATTAAAAACTCTCATCGGTTGAAAATTTTGGACTTGTCGGCTCTGTCCATCATTCCATGTTGTATAAATGTATGATACGCACATTCTTTGCATATAACGGCATATAACTTAATTATGTTAAAAACGTGGGATAGAATGTTATAGTGTTAAGAAAGATCCGGCAGGTGTACCATCCGTGAAAGAAAGTAACTTCTAATGCGAGTTCTGAATTGATAACCAAGGTTGTAGTTCAATCTCTACAGAGGAGGTATGTATTTGTTCTATACACGACCGACCAATGGAGATTGCTGCACTGGATCCTGTATCGAGCACCCAGATGATATTCAAGCAGTCGTGGCAGACAAGATCATCACTATTGTTCTATGATCGTTGTGACCCATTCAGTTGTGCTTTATCAAATGGTCTACAATGTGCGCTGTGTGTGGCTTTGTATGCAGTGCGTGGGCTTTACGAACAAGCGAACGAACACTTAGCATATAAGGCAAAGCTAAGCGGCATTAACCTGAGTTGACGTTTGGGTATTGTTTTTCCTTGCGGCACAGGTACCGTTTCCTGGAACTCTACTACAGACGTGCAGAAACTACCCACAAGTCGGGGCGAGTGGTGCCCTCTCGCGTTGAAACCGTCATACTATTTCTCCCAGATGTTTGGAGCTGTGTACCCACTAAATTGGAATGGGATGGTCTGCAACTCAGCTATAAGAAACAACTGGAGCGAAAATTGCTGCGTGCTGCCTCTAGTCCCGACGATTTGGATGCTGCCAATGAGACTGATGAGGCTGCCGTCGCTGATCAAAAGGCACTGCCAACATCATCCCATATTACTTTTACCTTTTTATTACATTATATAATCGTGCAACTGTTTTCCCATTACTAAACTGGATTTTCAATATAGGCTGTACTTGCTCATTGATCCTATCGTCAAGTGTCTGTTCGTTTCTTGAGCATTTAGCTGTTTAATATTAATTTAGACCACCTAAAAGGCTTTTTTTTATTGAATGCTGTCATACTATATAAGTAGTTAATTGCTATATCAATATATCAACTTTTATTATTTCAATCCATAAATATATATAATTTTTATAAAATGACTCAGTAACATATGAATAATGTTGTGACATTGATAAAATCTTTAATCGAATAATTTATTGTTTATAGATATTTATACATATATCATTCTTATATCACATTTTTAGTACCATTGAGAGGACGGTTTATTATCTATGTAGAGTAATGTAATGTGCTTAATATAAAATCGATCTAATAGCTAATTGCTATAGAATCTTAAGATATCTTGATTATCAAAAGATTGTAAAGCAATGAAAGTTAACATAACAAAAAAGATCAATGAGTAATGTATTGCAAGTATTCCCTTAGCCACTGGCAGTCACATTGCATTAACAAGAGAAGCAAGCAAGCCTAGCTCGGAGAAGAGCACAGCTGAGCCATTCCCTTTCCTGAAACCTTCACCATCATTGATAAATCATTCAAAAATTTCATTTGATAATCGTTATATACAACATTATTGATATTATCCATAACCTATCAACCACACAGACACCAGAGCCAGGACACTATGAGAATCTAGCAGTTACTTGAGTCATACTTGAAGGTCATCGTGAATGAAGAACCGTGTATATCATTAAAATGTGAGAGAGTGATGAAAGAATGAAGAGGGAGTGGTTTCGTTTCGTTATATAGGGGCTGCTTCTGTTTTGTAGTTTTCTATTCTGTTCTTTACTTCTATAACATAATGCACGAATTCTTTTTTTCAGGATGACTCAGTACCAGAGAAGAAGGATCCTACTCATTACTCTGAATTGGATCCAAAGTCTATGAATGTTAGTTTCGATGTAATTATTTATAAATATTTTTATCGTTTTGCATGAATTTATACTCTATTGGTTTTATGCAGGTGAATGAACTAAGGCAAGAATTAGCAGCCCGTAATTTAAATTGCAAAGGTTTGAAATCGCAATTACTTGCAAGGCTTATGAAAACAATAACATTAGAACAAGCAAAAGAAGAGGGGCGGCAAGATGATATAGAAGAAAACGAGAAAGATACCTCACCTCCGCCGAAAGAAGAAGAGGATAAAAAATTTAAGGATATTAAGGATGTAAGATTCTTTATATATATATATGTATATATATGTATAAATATATATGTATATATATGTATAAATATATATGTATATATATGTATAAATATATATGTATATATATGTATATATATGTAGTAAATATATATGTGATTTTACTTTGCTTACAAAACATTACAGTAAAATATAAGTAATTAATTTTATGTAACATTAATACGCAGCACGATGAAGATAGAAGAAAACTTTGCGAACGTGAACGAGCTGCTCTTGAAAAACGATATACTTTACCCGAATCATCTCATATTATTGTCCATCCATCCAGAATGGCTAAAAGTGGAAAATTTGACTGTACTGTTATGTCTTTGAGCGTCCTTTTAGATTATAGACCAGAAGATACAAAGGTAATTATTTCTGTCTTGTTATACACAAAATATAAATCACATGCCTAGTGTCATATAAATAAACAAGTATAAAAATTTATACTTTATCACCATTTTTTTATTCAGGAGCATTCCTTTGAGGTATCACTTTTCGCAGAACTTTTTAACGAGATGTTAATGCGCGATTTTGGTTTCCGAATTTATCGAGCATTATGTAGTCTGCCTGAAAAACCAAAAGAAAAAGACGAAGATAAGAAGAAGGACAAAAAAGATGATAAAAGAGACGAGAAAAAAGATGATAAGAGAAAAGATGATGACAAGAGATGTAATAGGAAAGACGAGAGAAAGGATGACAAACGAAGAGAAGGAAGCAAAGATAAAAAAGATGAAAAAGATGCAAAAAGTAAAACAGATGACAGGGACCGGGAAAAAGAAAAAAATGATGACGATGATGATGATGAGGAAGATGAGTCTGATGTAATTATTTTTAAACATATTGTTGAATATGTGTATGTATCTTAAGTTTTCTATAAAAATTATATAACGATTATATTTTATAGGATGATGATTCGATTAAGGATGGTAGAAGAGATAGGGAAAAAGATGGAAGGAAAAAGAAGATAAAATTGTATACACATGATCCTTATCTCTTACTATCTTTCGTTTATTTCGATCAAACTCATTGTGGTTATATATTTGACAAAGATATAGAAGAACTTATTTATACTTTAGGACTGAATTTATCAAGAGCTCAAGTTCGTAAGTTAGTACAAAAGGTTGTAACAAGGGATTCTTTGCATTATCGTAAATTAACAGACAGGTCGAGGGAAGATGACATAAGGGAGGAAAAGAAAGATGAAAAGGAAACTGATAAGACAGATTCCAGTAGGGTAGACAGCGATGAAGAAATATTACGTTCATTGGCACTTGGTATATTTTAAATGTTATTTTAAGTTTTATCATATTCTAATAATTGATACATAACTTATTAATATTTTATTATTTTTGTACTTCAGGAAATAAAAAATTGTTGCCTGTGTTTGTTGGAAGTGGACCAGCATCAAAAAGAGCACGTAGGGAAGATGCGCTTTCGGAACAGTCTGAAGAATCAATCGTATCAGAAGGTTTTGTTATGTATAAAGGTTCCTTGTTAGATGTAGAAAAACTTGTTAGCCAGTTACAAAGATCAGAAAAAGCTCGGTTGGATACGGAAGAACGTTTAATGGAATTACAGCATGAGTTATGCGTAGTAAATGAAAAATCAACAAAACAGACGAACAATATTAAAGCTCTTTCTGAAGATTTAAAAATATACAAAGACAAATTAAGAAATACGGATGAAAAGCTTAGAAAAGTATCGGTGAGTATATCACTTTTTATATTGTTTTCTTCCTTTTCTTTCTTATTCTTCTAATGTAATATTTCAAAAATATACTTATATGATGTTTCTTTCTGTGCAGTCTGAATGCCATACATACCTTACAGCGGTAAAAAATATGTATCATATAGCAGCAAAAATGATGCAGTCTGATACAAAAAAAGTAGAAGTTGTAGAAATTCAAGACGAAAAAATTGGTGAGGTTAATGGATCAGAGGTTGAAACTAAATTTAAAGCAGACACAAGATGGGGTGATAACAAAGTTCCAATAAAAAAGGAATTCGCAGAAGCGGATAAAGACAAGAAATGCGACAATAAAGTCTCAATTAAAAAAGAAATAACAGACTCTGACAAAGAAAAGAAATAAAACAAGATTATGTTCTTTATTTATCATAAAAGATGTGAACGCACTTTTGTCAAATTCTAATTGTATTAGTAACAAGGAAATTAAAAATGTGTTTAGTGATAAACAGCACAGGAGGTGAATGGGAAAAATTTACTCATATGAAAGTAAAATTGACTTTGAAGACTCTGTTTTATAACTTTTTTCACTCAGTGACAATATGTAGTAAACCTGTTTCTGTGGATATTACGTTAGAAGTAAGGAAGATTACGCGTTCAAGTATCATAAAAATGAGTGATATTAAATAATACAAATATTAGAACGAATTATTACACTGCAATTTTTCATATAAATTTGTCGAATTTTATGCAAACAGATCAAATTCTTAGTCTTTGAAATACTAATGTAACTTTGATTTGCCATAAAGTGCCAGATATTGATAGACAGCTCTATATTGTGATTTCAGAATAAGTTTACATTGAAAATTATTGTATAACAATTAATATACCTCCAAATTTTTACCATACTTCTGGTTAAATCTACATAATTGTCGACCAACTTGTTAAAACTTAGTAGCCCTTTTTTCCTTTATTTTATTTCGTAATAAACTGTGATTTATTCAGTACATGTTTATTATAATGCAATTTTTTTTTTTTTTGATAAATTATGTTAATTGCGTAAATTAAGATAATGTTAGAGTTGTTGCTTTCATGTATGGATTATAATAACGTCTATAATCCTTATGTGACTTTATGTGGATAATTTAATGATATTTATATATATAAATATCATTTTGTTTGACAATGGCATTGTATTTGTATTATGTTATAAGTGTATTTATTGCTTTGTACACAGGAGATAGTATGATAAAATAAAACTTATGCAATATGTATAACACCAACTGTAAGGTACACACTAATGATTAATTTATGGGATATCGTTAGCATTATTTTTCTCAAATTGCTTACAGAATGAAACTTTGTCTTTTCTATACTGTAATTACTGTAAATACTTTCACAAAGACGGTACCTAAGAGTAATTTGAACACCAAAGTATCTAGAAAAAGTAGTACCCAGTGGTCATACCATTATATATATATATATATATATTTATATATATATACAAATATATGTAATAAATATATATATATAAACTACAATAATTTATTTAAAAAGGCAGTTGTAAAAAAAATTGCATTACAGTTTTTATATATATATATATCTACAGTTTTTATTAATATTATTTATTTTAATATAAATTTTATCAAAATTTTCATGTTAATTATGACTTGATATGGTAGAAAGATGAGTGCTCGTGATGTCCCTCACTTTGAACACGCATTGCTCATTATATGAATATGACCTGAACACATAAAAAATAGGACATAACAATTTTCGAACACCAGTTGTCTTGTGTTCTGTTAATAAATACACAATGCCAAGGACACTATTTTGTATAAAATAATCTACTGTAAAGACATTCTCTTTTATAGTTTATTATTAGAAAATTACATCCATGTCAAGAAACCGTTAATATATTAAAGCTAAATTTATAGGTACGGAGCGATAAACAAGGTGTATATGAAATTATAAACATTGTAAAATTACTTTCTTGGCAAGTGATACTTTGAAATATGACGAGATACACGAACGAAATAAATTTTAAACACCCTATACGCTTTTTGTTTATACCTTTGCATATTTATTACCAAAAGATTTTAATCGATAATTTTTTTATGCTACGTTTTATGAACGGTTTTTGATATTATACGTACTAAGTACATTTTGAAATTTAATTAAAAAAAAGATTCTCGTAATACTATGGATAAAATTTTATACACTTCTAGATAATAACGAATTTTTTTTCAAAACAGGTAGGGCATAAAAAACTAAGAATGCATTCAAACATAATTTTATTTATTTATTATCCTATCATATTTAGGGCCACAGAGAAAATATATTTGTACATAAGTATAATATACAAATTAGAATAAGGTTTATCTATTACAGGCAAATTATCAGTATTTCTATTTAATTACAAGTGAAAGCTTTTTTATTTATATATGTATATTACCTTGTAAATATTAAATAAGACAGATACTACTTACACATTATTAAAGATCTTACACAGTTGACTTGTGCCTGCCATGTGTTTAATATTAAACATTCAAAGATGCTTATGATTAAATTTTACATTTCTAAGTACAATACTACCCCAATCGAGGAACAGCAGTACTTATAGTGATTTATTATTTTGTTATACTTAAATCATTGCTTAGAGAAATTTATGTTTATTTGATAATCTGCTATAATCTAGTCATATTCAGTTTATTGAATACAAAGGAATTTCACATCATAGCAAAATCTTTCTATCAATTTTATAAACTTTAATATTCTTGAAAATCAATAATTACAGTTGATTAAAAAGAAGGAAATTAAAACTGATTTAATATTGCAAATGAATTGCAAGAGAAAGCTTGCGTTTATACACAAATTTGCAAGCTATTCATAATTTATTAACTAACTAATCTTTTTATTTTGTAATAATTTCAAAATATTACAAATTGTTAAATTTCTGTTGAATTCAATGCACAAAGGTATATCTTGCTAAAAAGTTGTTCCTTTCCTAAAAATACCTTGGAAAATATGAGAGACTGTAAAAATGCTAGCACTGTAGATAGCTCTATTGCAAATATGTATAACACATTTCCACATTAAATGGGTGTTATCACTTTAAGTCATTAATAACTTATTTCCTTCTTAAATACACCACATTTTAGGAATGTTTCCAATTGGAAGATATATTGATTAATATAGTAAAAGCATATGTACATTGATAATAATATTAAATTTAAAAAAAATTATACTGGGTGTTTATGTTAATTTATGAAATAAAATTATATGGAAATTAATGAAGTTCCAGCAAAAATGGGTAGAAATGTGTAAACACAAATTTCTCAGATTTTACATAAATCTATTTGTACCATCACATAGAATATTAAATAATACAGAGAGAACTGAAAATTTGATAAATGATTGACAAAGGAAATGGTTTTTTCACATAAATCAAAACAGAATATAAAATACAGAAATTTTTTCATTGAATAATAATATTACAGATATTAAAGATGAGAAAGACAGTTAGTTATAAAAAAATACAAAATTTGTACTTTTCCTTGACAAAGCTTTTACTTTTATAGATCAGTAAGTAACTTCATTTTAAATTTAGAAAAATAATTTTTAATAAAATTATCTTTATTATTAGAACAAGTATACTCAATAAAAGGTTTTGTTCAATCATTCCAACAGAAACATATTAATAATTAAAATAATCAAAACATTTTTAATTATTTTAGAAGTAACATTATTTTGTAGTAGTCAGTCTGTAGCTTTAAAAATATTCTGTCTACTGCAATATGCTTTTATATATATATTGATATTTTCCTGTCTTTCGTTATGAAGGTGAAATATATTAAATTCAGTATTGTTTGCATATAAAAAATTGTTCTATGCCCTTAATTTCTTTTTATTATTATACCATTTTACAAATTAAAGAACAAATAAAAAAATGTACAATATATATACGAGATATTTAGCACCTCCTGATGTTAAATAATTTTGAAAATAAGCTTTCTGTTTTTAATGGAATAGTACAATATACATATCATCGTAGGATTAATTTATAATGAACCAAACTCTATAAAATTGTTATATATTTACCAATCATTTATAGCAATATTTATTGTCTTATTTATTTTATTTATATTAGTTACATTGTCACTTCATAATTTTTTCTTTCCTTCTTAACTGATCACATGAAAAAATGACTTTATAAACACTTTAAATTTTTGTTCGATGAATCAGGAGACTCTAAATATTAAATCTAAATTAAATTGTAAATTAAAAAAATGTAGTAGCACCAAATATAATCTTACAGATCAGCTATGGAATAAATTATAAGTAACATAAGTCGTAAACAAAATTTACAAAATTATCCTGATTTTGATAATGGTGGTTTACTGTTGATATCAGGGTTGATTAAAGGCTATTATCTAACATCAAATATTTGTACATCAAATAAAAAATAATGTAAAAAGATTAAGTTCTTTCATTAAAAATTTTTGCAATCAAGATTAATGTTTGTTATATTTAAAACCAAAGCTTTTATGTCTGTGTAGGACATAAATTATTACAATGATCAATCCTTTATCTTGTGTTTCTACTCTAAGTACAATAGTTGTAAAAGAATATAATGTACACTTTAAAAATGTTACACTACAATATTACACTGTAATGTAATTAACATATGCTGTAATGGCAATAGTATTGCACTATAGTATATACTGTATGTAATATACATGCAGTATAACCACATATGTAATAAATTACTGTACAATGCTATAGCATACACCATATGTAGTATACATGTAGTGTAATTACAATAATTTCATAAGATATAGATTATATGTTTTGTATGTATCTGCTGTATTTAAATGTACTTTAAATATCAATTTTTAAGATATCAAAATGAAAAATAAAAGCTGCAGAATTCACATATTTCTTTAACCATCAAAGCTTTTATAGACAACTATTGTCAATTATCGTGAACATAAATAAATAAGTACTATAGCTTTTGCACCCAATAAAAATGTGACTAATGCTCATACGAGATCTCATAAGAGTGTACGCAACAAGATAAATGGATACTTTTTACAATATCACAAACATTATTCAAAGTATTCTCTAAATGAAAGTTAAAGCTATACATCCATATAATGAATGTATACCTTTAAACCTAGTCAGATAGAAAGTAATTAATAATTTACAATGTGTACAACTCAATGATCTTGTTAAAATATCGTAGAATGAACCATGGTGGTAATTTCTATATGCAATGTGAGGAAATCAAACGAAACGTAAACTTTAAATGATAGGAACTTATGAATTGCCCTTAACTCTCAACATATAATTTGTACATTATTTTTGCAGTTTACGCGTATCGAACGCTAACAATTTTCTGATTATTCGTGAAACTACAATAAAAAATTTTGTAAAATGATAATGAAGTATCCTTTTCAATGCTGAAACTAAACAAAAATGCACCTAGGTATGTTTATCACATAGTAGCAACACGCGTGCTACGAATCGGCGGCAATAATTTCATTTAGCTATAAATAAAATTACCAAGCTATATGAGCAGATCTTCGCGATCACGCGAATATGAACTAAAATTCCCTTTTAAAATAAAGTAGTTACGTATTGTGCGGTCGGCCTGTTGAGGTTACGGTCCTCGCTGACCGTGGTATTAGAGTCGATGTCGCAGGTTTTCTAGCCGTTGGAATACACGATTTCACGGGATTCTCTTCCCTCTTTATGTCATGTTGCTCCTTGTCGTTCGATTCGGTGGACTTGGTGTCTTTCGGTTTGATAGTTTTCTTGTTCGAAGGGCTTTCTGCCGGCAATTTATCCGTATGCCCATTTTGACGGTGCGAGGTTTCCTCTTGACGACATTTCATTGTACGTGGTATACGATCGGTCGACTTACGCGGGCTTCTATTACCGTTAAGCTCTCCGAGCAATGGAGGACGGTGTCGATCCCCAGAATCACTCCATCTGCAAGTAAAACGATCAATCTCAGCGATATTTACAATCGTCCTTACATATTAATTTGTCAGGTTGATGCAGAAAATTCTTATGACCGCTTATATGCAATTGTAATATTTTACGTGCACGAGTGCATATACGTTTATATCGTGTACATACGTATATATATATATATATATATATAAGGCATACGTTTGTTGCGGCTACCAGCGTTTCTCTTACGAGTATACAGATTTGTGAGAAAAATATAAAAAAACAAAATTCATTATTCGTTCATTACGTATAATTCATTCGTATAAAAAACGTAATAGCAAATTTATACACAATTATTATTCATAGTACTATATATCGCTATAACATTATCTTAACGTTGTAACAGAAATGTATAAGAATTTTTGCAGCAACTCGGTCTTTTTATCTCATGATACAATTGCTAACGAATGTTATACTTTTTTTTCTTTCTTTTATAAAAAGTAAACTTTAGAAAACCATATTTATTTGTATCTTCGATAATTTTTATTCGACGAATAGATCGAATGTTAAACGTGTTAAAAGGGAATGACTCGAAATTATATACGAAAATGAAACTCACCCCACACAGCTATCAAACGCAGCATGAAATATTATTAATTGTAAATCTATTATAATCTCAAAAGAGTATTTTAAGAAAATGAATAACGAGTAATTTTCAACTGATCATATATATTTATCTATTTGTATTACATGCTAGGAGAGTTAGTATGCCATGAAAGTTAGAATAATATTACACAGATACTCTGAAAGCAAATTACACATTTTATACGATGTACCATTAAAGTTGCATTTCGAACTGTTGAAACATTAAAATTTGTTAGTTAAAATACTTCGAACTTGCGTTCAGACAGGGCTTGCAAACGAATCAAATTATCGGTATGTGTTCAGTTTAATTATTAATATATGTAAAAATTTACAGATCAACGTTATTTCGTTATTAAAAATTCACAAGTAAACGTAACAAGTAAAAAATTAAATTACTTTTTAATATTACAACTGTACGTACAAAACTAGGTACGTTGGACACGGTTTATTAATATTAATTTCTATTTACTCGTTCAATTTGCACTGATATATTCATTATGCATGGATTGATTCATCGTCGTGTTAATCTTATTCTAACATAAGTAAAACACTTTGACCGATTACATTATCGATATCGATACAAGAATATACGCGAACTACTTACAATCGAATACTACACAATTGAATCGTTCGTTATAAAATGAAAACCGATCTTTGAAAACAGCAATTTTACAATGATCTGCATGATAAATTTTAATCGATGAACCTTTCAGGCTTAACAGTATTTTATCGAATCTTTTCGAAACACATTATCGATAATAGCAAGGAGATTCGCTCACAAACCCTGATGCAAGGCAAAATGTTATGAAACGCAGTCGAACGTTGTTTTATATTAATTTACGTTTGTAGTAGGTATCCGAAATACATAATCGAATAGAAGTAGCGCTAAACGAAAGTAAAAGCAAAAGATTATTATCATTTGTGCATGCAAAAGAAAGGAGAGAAGTGTTAGAATTGAATGATCAAACAAGTGATCCTAATGTAAAAAAGATGCACGAATATAAGGGCGTTTAATGCAGAGAGTAGCAAATATCCCAATATTAAGTCACATAAACTGACCGACTCTACCTTCCCGATCCTGAAGCTGTCTCACATGGAATCACCGGAGAAGGGTAATGACCAGAGCAGCAAAAACAACATGTTATTTATCACAAACTTCGTGACGTCACACGTGAAAAGTACTTATCATATTTGCAAACGCTGTAAACTTATCTACGTACATATGTATACCTAATTTCTCACTGGAAATAACGTTTAAATGTATAAATGTACTTTTTTTCTGGTACAAATAGGATTAGTTATTATCTTTATATATATATATATAAATAAGCAAAATGAGAAGTTTAAAAACGAATCTTCTGCAAAGTGAAGTCTCGTACAAAAATTGTTCATTTCGCGTTTCAGACGTATCTTTTTAGCTGCGATCGCTATGTTCCTAGTTGTACCATAATCTTTGTTGCGTTTCATAGGAACATGATTTCTTTCATTTATCTTATTACACGCGTTGCCGTGTCTCGTGTGAAAAAGCATGTATAACGTACGAATCTTTCCATCCAAAATATCTAATGATTCTACTTTCTTTCTAACAACATTCCGTATAATCTGTGTACATATACAGCTTGTACTTTTGTCGAAGAAAGTCGAGGAAAGACTTTACGAGCTTTAGATATAGTACTGGTGGAAACGAGCAAAAAGATCTTGATAAACATGGGTTTGTAAGAAGCACTTGTTTCGCGGTTACGAGACGTTTTTGTCGGTAAGACATTACCTCTACGGCATATGTTCGACACACGCTTTTCGACACGTTTTCTCATAGAAGCACGAGCACGTCGATCCTCGGCCCTTGTCTTATCTCTTGGCAGCATTTTTCGATTCGTCGTATCGATTCGTTCAACGAAGCAACTGGTTTACCCTATACGCTGTACTCCTATACATCAAACAAGTACTTTTACACGTAACTGCGAAGGCAAATGATTTTTCAACCCACGTTTATTAGAATTTTTTGATGGGCGTGGAAATATGTTCTTTCCCACAGACTTGACGCTGGTTATACAGAAATTTTACACACACACACAAAAAAAAAAAAAGAACAGAGAAGAATAAAAATCTCTACAGCTGATAATAATAAGAGAGTGTCTTTTTGCTTATTTTGACGAGCACTACGTGTCCTTAAAGTCCTTCTGCAACCTTTTTTACACACCCTGTATATGTTTGTATTCATTAAAACATTGTTTCGATGCTGATACATGTACACAGCTACTTGTAATTAATTCTCGTCGATGGACGGTCTTACTACTTTAGTCTTCCATCTAACACGACTGATTTGAAATATATTTGTAGAAATATTTATGCGATTAACAAGGGATAACGTACTGTTATATTAAATCTCCTGATTCATGTATTCTGAACAGGGGAGAAAAAGACATGGGAAAAATCCGTAGGAACTTAAAACGTACCACGATGTTATCTTCGCTAACTCGGCGAGAAATATCGATTACGACTATCACGTTTGAAATTTTATTTCATTTAACTTTCTCTCAGTCGTTCTTCCATCGGTACACTTTTCATTAAGATGGTTCAATTTGGAAAATTAAGTTTCCCAAGGTTTTTCCGGCAAGTCACTTTTAGCGATAAGATGATTGCGAGGATGAAGAGAAAAAAAAAGACTCTCACCTAACTAGAGGTCCCATAACATCTTCCTGTGGGAGTGTTTGCAGGAGTGATGATCCTGCTGACACTGGACGTGTCTGTTTCCACAATTAGACACATAATAAATAAGTAAATAAATAAATAATATATCAAGAAATAGTAATGTAACGGTATCGCGTGAGAAATAAATATCGATAATCACGAAAACTATAGTTGTATACGTAATAATATCTGCAATGTTCGCCGTGTCCAGCGAGATAGGTAATAATAAAATAATAATATTAGAAACACGTAATATCGTCTATATATGTGCGTGGTTTAAACTGTTCGGACACGCTCGATTATTCATTTTACGGATATATGGATTTGACACGGATGGGTGTAGTAAATCGAAAATGAAAACTTGTACGTGTGAGCACGTTAATCCTTTCGTTCCCACGGTAACCATATGGCTGTATATTTAGAGTTAAAAAATAAAATTACTTGTCGCTTATTTTTAAGCTGTAAATTTACGAGGTGTAAATTTTGTCATTTTTTATCTGATAGATTAGATTCCATAGAAATACATATTTCGTCGTCATCGTGTAACGTAACAGTCAGAAAATCCATAAAAGCGTACTTATTTTATTTCTGAATAAAATTATAGCTTAATACATAAAATAAGCTTAATACAAGCGAAAGACACAGACATCGGGATCAATTTGAGAATGAAAGGATTAAACGCATGTAGTACGAATAACGAATTAAGTATTACACGGATTATGTTAGACGAATGATGTCATAAGGTCGAAACGATATTTCTATTACATTGGTATTTCAATCGTTTTGGATTATATTATGTGAGACATCTTAGGTATGAACAGTATATCATCTCGTATAATTATAAACAGTTGTTAATCGTAACTTCGATGAAAAATCTATAACTTTCGAGAAATGGAAGAAACGATTCTCGGAAGACACTGTGACAAGCTTACACGAATAAAATATAAAATTTCAATATTTCCACGTTTCGATCGAATCATTTCTAACGCGACATCGAGATAAGTAAAAATAATGACGTTGAAACGCGTAATCATAATCCGGTAGATGTTGGTTGATTCGAGTTTTATGAAACAAATAGCGCGTGTTTCCATGGACGATGCTAACAATGACAAGTGAAGTGTGCGCAACTTAAAAACAATTATGCCGAACTTTTATTTACAAGAAACAAACGATTCGTAACTAACGTGAACTATAAATATACGTAAGATATGAACATCGTAAAACGTTCAGCGAAAAGTGCACGATAAAGACTTTTGTGCCAATGGTTGGTTTACTATCCTCGAAAAGAAACCGCATTTCAACGTTCCTATGTGTGCTTTTGACACATAAAGCAAAAGCTAATACTTGTTCTGTGATCGTCGAAATACTTCGACCAAATGTCTCTAGAACAAAAATGAAAATCGGTGAGATGCAGATTGCCAGACGGTTAACGTCTTCGCTCTAAATCTCCGTCTTAAAGATGTAACATTATCAGCGAATTTGAAACGTACCTTCTCTGTCTGCGTCGCAGCGTTGCACGAATTCGGGGAAGAGAGATTTTTGTGATTACTGGTTAAAGCGCATGTTTGACCATCGCCATTAGGCCCTTGAAGTTTCGATATTTGAAACTGGAATATTCGAAGTTTCGTTAAATTTTTATAGAAACTTGGGGAACGTTTTGGGGAAGAATTGTATGCGAGTGGTATTACGAAGCTTCATTGTAAAGTTCTTACGAGTTTGTACAGACATCGACCTTTCCATACGAAGATATTACCCTTTTACAAAGGATCTTTCTTTATAATTTGGAAAATCTGGTTTATATTATTATTATTATTTTTTTTTTTTTGGACTTTTTACCTGTAGTAATTGTATCGTACGATCTCTGTCCTCTACTTGGCCTTGCAGAAAGACGACCTGCCTACGTAAATCGGCCAGTTCATCCGCGATACTGCTACCGCCACTACCCGGGGAGGTACTCACGTCCGCGGTACCAACTTCGTTCAGGTTGTAGAAGAGACCATTCTGAAATTTGCAAAATTTGCATAAATTGCGTGGCTGTGTATAACCACGGCAACGTGATATCCCTGGCCTTGGAAGATTCTAATCTAGCGTTGGGAAGCTTTCAAGCCAAAGATACAGAGTGGAAATTATCTTTCCACGCAACTTATAATTATTCCTTCGAGATTATTTTTTTTTTTTCGAAAATACACCGGAGGTGAATTACTGCGATCAAACTTGATATTTTTCGTACTTTCATATTTTTATACGTCAATGTTGAAGAAGCTAGCGACGAAATTTGGAAGATTTTGAGATTTTACGTTCAGCGGATTCTTTGGAGTATCGCTGCTCCTTTTCTGCGGTTTCTAGGAGCTGCTCTCTGTATTTTTGAAGCCTTCGAGCGAGATATTGAGAGAGAAAGTGGAACCACGTGTCTATGCACGCGTGTCTTTGTTTCTGAATGTCGGTTCACGGAATTAATTTGTCGCACACGAGCCGTGTTAAAATAATAACCGCACAAAAGTGGAGGAATTCGTACGAGCGCGTGTATACTTTGGAAAGCGAATTGATCAATTTGCCCAGCTAACTCGAACATCGGTTCTGATTAACGCGCTTTAGCTCTCAATACCTCGGATATCAATGTCTCTCGTAAATGCATATTTTCCATATTCGACATTAACACTTGGAAGCGCAGCTTTGTTAAAGGGAATATTCGATATCGACAAGAATATGCGCACTGCTAAAAAAACAGATCTCGAATAAACGCAAAAACAGATATTTATTGAAAATAAAACTAACCTTCATAGCATTATCGAATGGGTTGAGAGTTTCTGCCTGTAAACATAACGCAAAGCATTGTACGCTATTCGGCATCTTACAATTGGAAAGAAATTATAACAACGACAATTACAACGACGAAAGATACGATTGCGATAAGTAAAATGATGAAAAAAAAAAGAAATATTATAACAATAGTAAAAACGAATAACACGATAGGAAAGACGTAACGTAAGAGCAAGACTAACAATTAAAATAAAATGTGCAATAAAGAAAACAACGTACCCTCGTCAAACCGTTCTCTTCTGACTTGAAGGTAAAATCATGGTTGATGAGAATAATGGAAAACATAAAAAAATGCGTGTTAATACAAAAGCACATCGATATACTTATGTGTGTACGACTTAAAAATGAAAAAAAAAAAAAAAAAAGAAAAAGAAAGCGTTTTATCGTCGATAGCTTGAATTCAATATGTTTATTCGATATACCTCCTGAAGTACCCGTTTTAATTTCAGGAGCATTGTTTTTATCGAGCCAATGTCTTGAAACATGTGGTGATAGGTATCGCGATCAACTCGGAGACTCCCTTCATCTCCGGAGTCGAGACTCGGTGATTGGATCTGTAACGAGATATCACAGGAGTTTATTATACGTACAGTGGCTACGAAAAGCTATTTGTCTATTATTTATTGCCTATTTATTTACTTATTCTTCATCTATACACCGTATGTGTACGTGCGATGTGTTCGTAGAATATAAAAAGTATAAGAAATATTTATACATCGCTGCATTTGATATCGCAATTGTATTCTGATCGATTCGATCCAATTATAACGAATCTTGCGCCATTTGGTTCGAGTACAACGACACGCTGAGTTTTATAGAAAATATAATACGCGCGTATACTCGAGACACTCGGAGTGATATGAAATTTGAATAAATAAAATGTAATAAATGTAAGAAATGTAATAAATAAATAAACAAATTAGCCGTGGCAAATGTTTCAATATATTTGACAAACAATTAATTCGATTGTAAAATACCAATCGATAACAGACGAATAATCGTTCGAACACCGTGGTGTCCAAATATTTAACAAGAGTCGCTCGAACGTCTCTTGAACGAGGATTATAACGCGGATAAGTTAAACATTTACATCGCGCGATACATACAGTAAAGAACAGACTACGGTAAAAGGAAATAAAGAAACAGCGAGAGATAATAAAAAGACAGACGAGTCTGTGAAGAGCGACTTACGTTTCTTGATATTCTCAGAGGACTGGAGAATTGACGATTACGTGTACTATCTATGGAACGTGGTGAGTCGGTCACTGATTTATTTCGCCATACCTTTGTCGTCTTGTCGCAATCGTTCCTGAAACAAACACGCGTACGAGAACGTTATAATCTCGAAGCAACGCATTCCACAGATTTTCTTACACGTAAATCGACCAACGCCGCTTATACTTTTTAACGAACGATCCAAAGCACGCGTCGTTTCCAACGAACATCATGAAAAAGAGATAATTATCGAAGAACTCCTCCTCTTAAGTCGAACATTTTCTCCTACCTTATCTTTCAAATACGCAAATCTTTGGCCATTAAAAAACTTTTCTCATCCTTCGGTATCGATCTTATTTGTTTCCTATATTCTTCCTCGCGAACATAACTCTCGTAGCGTTATTTCCAAGGACGAAGGAACTCCCCCGCTTTACGAATCGTCGTATCGATTTGTCGACAACCGATCGTAAAGATAGTCAACGTATGTATCGAACTACGTTCAATCTGAATGAGAAAGGCCCATCGTATTCGCTACTATTCGACCACGAAAATCTTCGTACGAACGAACAGTCGACCAACGTTCTGAGAAACCAGCTACCTTCCGATCTGGCTCGTAGCACGTGGTTTTGTCGAAGAGGCGGCAATGTTAATAGGATTGCTCGTAGCTCTTCGTTGCCTTGGCACCGGCGATCCCACCGTCGGCGTCGAAGACTCGGAGGACAAGCCAGAATCGCGACCATCCTCGCCGTTTCGACTCGACGCGAGTCCGGTCTCGTCCTCAACGCTCGCACTTGCACTCGCGACTCGAGTCCTTCCGGTTAAAACCGTTCGTTTCCTCGCACCTTTCGATGAATCCGACGTCGACGATGCCATTACACTCGACTATCCACTTCGAGCGACCGTTAGAATCCTCGTTTCCCATCGATCTCGGCTTTCTAATTATTTTGTCTTATTTTATCGGGACGGCATTTGGGGGCGGATCAGCGGACGCTTCGTAGGCTTTAGGAATCTAGCGAACTTCAATTGAAACGGAATTTAATCGAGGCAAATTATAAGTCGTTCTTCCTCCGAGATTTCTACGACTTTGTAATTTTACATCGAACCGGACGATCGTAATTTGTAGGATTCGGTTCGACTTTGCTCGTTTTATCGTCGAACTTGTTATTCTCTACGATGCGGCTAAAACGAGGCAACGACGAGTATACGCAGGGCAAATGTGATAAATTTCACGGAAAAAAGCGAAGCGAACCGAAGATCACGTTTTTATTCGACAAAAAATTGACAATTCGTTGTTGAGAAGGTGAAGGTATCGTTATTTAAAAACTTAAAAATTGCCAGAAAATGACGAAGAAGTAAAGTACACGAAACGATTCGGGGAATAGACTATGTACGCGGTAAAGTACGCAAACGGGGAAAATATCTCAATTTATAAAAGGCGATTCGTTGTACGGAGCATAAACGATATAGCAAAGAGAATAATTAAAAACGATTAAACTGGTTTTTATAAAATACGTAATAGGTTTAGTGGAAGTATAAAGGAAACATATCGCTAAATGTCATCCATATTACTTTTCGCTCGAATTTTCAGTTTCCATAGTCAATGGTAATTTGTTGACGCGTATACACGTCGAACGCAGTTAACCGGTAAATACTGGTAATTCGTGACCCGCACGATATCCGAGTTATGATATTTCAAAGACGCGAATATCAGTCGGTCGTTTGTTTCCCATCGGCCTGATACAGGCTTTTTTCAACTACGTGGGTGGCGGTAACAGAATTACGGAGAAAATATGCGAAAATATTGGCAACTGCCACGCCACCAGTGAAACGAAGAAAATCGTCCGTCGTTAAAGGATCGTGAAAAATTCACTGACTTGTTAATCGACTCAGGCACAAACGGTGTTTTGTTTAAGCCGATGAGGTTTTTAAAGAATCGTTTGAACGAGAATTTACAGCAGTTTCTAAAATCTCCTTAAACTCGTAACATTCTATGCTGCATATTTATGGCGAAAAAAAAAAAGAAAGACGACGTCTTTGACGTCACTCTTTTGACATCATCCGTTCCTCTTCCTCGAGTTATCCATATAAGAATTTTCATTCCGCCTTCGTACGTTTCAAGGTCATCTTTCTCGATAGTCTACAACTTTTCGTTGAAACGTTTCCTTTCGTATCATTCGTATTTTTCCAGGTATTTGAGCATTTCGTAAAGAAAATGGAAGAAAAATTCGGAGGGAAGAATCAGCATTTGATAATTCTTTTTGCAGGTATTTCCAACTATAACGCAAGTGAAGTTATTAAAATTAACGAATCTATACGTAACGATACGCTTGACCGAATAACTGTAGCCTACTGCCATTTAAGAATTCATTGAACTGACCTTTTACAGGTAACCTTTACCTGTGTTCTGGATTTTTGTAGGTAAAATTGCGTGACTACGATGTATAACGTGGACTAAACAGTTAATTAAACCAGCAGCGGTGTGTGTTGGCACGTGTTACGTTGCGGTGTAATAAGAAATTTCTTTAGGTCGCCGAATCTAAATCGAGTTTTTCTCGCGAATGGCATTTTCGTCGTAACTGCCTAGCGGATTTTAATCGTATTCTATACTTTTTACGAGATGTTGGATTCAAGATTTTCCTTGATATTTCCGCTCAGAGTTTGCGGCCTTGTTTACGAAACACGTACGAATTACTTGGAGAATGTTGAGATCGAACGAATTACATTTAAACGCAAGACTCGTGCCATTAGAAACTATTGGAAAAATTAATTGTCTTCGATCCGTAGAACGACGAGACGAAACATAGTCATCGTTCGTGTATCACGCGAAATACCAAGCTACGTGCAAGCGTATCGATCAATATAAAAACGTACACGTTTGCGAAAAAGAAAATTAATTAAAAATCTCATCCGAAGAGATTCAACTTTACTCTCGCGTCTATATATTTTTCGTGTAACTTTCTTCTACGAAATTAATCAAAATTGATGTCGTCGACGGACATTGAATTTTGTCTTCGCCTCGATAAGTCTCATCTATAAATTTCTTTTACAAAATTCATTCTCGAACGATGTCCCTCGCTTCCCTTCTCTTCCGTACTCTTTTCCGCGCGATATTACACGTCGAATAGCAACATGAAAACACCTATTCCCTTTGAAACAGGCATTCGATTAGCCCATATAGAGGTCATTGATTTTCAAGCAGCTACTATACATCATCGTACACGATGCATCGGAAAGCAGCAACTTTTAGAACGTCGAAACACGGAATCCGTAATACGTAGAAACTTCGTCGGACAAAATTATTCTTTGAATTATTCTTTGAAGGTATCGCGAACTGCCGCGTACTCGAGCGCCGTCGATAAAGCTAAACGAACTTTCTTAATCGAGCACAGTTGCTCGTTCATTGAGATTTTTCGAGAGGTCTGCGCACTTGACTGCTCCATAGGTCGCAACGAACGAGAAAAGCGAGTGTCTTTGGAAAGAATTGCACGCAGCGTGGCGCATCTGCAACGACAGAACGTATTTCTTTACTTATTCACGCTTTAATTAAAACGCGGTTGTTATCTCGTCCTCGGACCCACGCGAGAATCTTCTTATTTGCGGGCGTCGTGAATAATTTTACAAACACGAGGTTACCGGAATTTCAACGATTCGTCGTTGCTTTGCGAGTTCCGTTTTTCCTCGAAAGTGTCGCGGTGGAAAAATAACGTTTATTTGAGAGATTCGAATTAATCGATGGAGGGGATTACAGGTTCGAAGAGCGTGATAAACGTTGGGGAAAAACCTGTAGAGCATCCTCTGACCTGTCCTTGGTTACTATTTGCTGCGTAAACGTAACTGACGCTGTTAACGCTAATTTTAAATGCTTCTTCTTGTTACTTTAATCGCAGGCTAAACGACTTTCTACCCTCCGCAAGCGATGACGTTAAGCGATTAATGTCGATAATCGGATAAGTTTGAATCAACGAATTTAACAAACTCACCGTTATTAGCTGAGTGGAACTATGTTTGCATGGATTACGTTTTGGCAAAGGAAAGTCTCGTTCGACTTACACCCGAGGGAGATAATTGTATTTTTCATATTAGAAAATCCGTTTCAATTACATTATTAATAAGGTTCAAACGTATAGAAGCGTCAAGAACTAGAAACAAGTTCAGTTAAGTTGTACTAATCGTATTGGTTTTAATTAATCGGTTTGTCTTAATTATCAATATCTAAATATATCAATGTTTCTTGATGAGCAACGATCTACAGTCGTTTGAGTATCTGCCTCGTACGTTAATCACGGAACAATTGATGCAAACGTAATGTACGATAACGAGTAAAAACAAAGCGCGATATACGAACTGTTTATCAGGAAAAACAAGCCGTGTCATCCCAGCCGCGATGTTAATTCCCGCGAATAATAAAACGCGGTGGAATATAATAAGTCGACCATTTATAATGACTGTCCTCAATTAACTCGCAATCTTATCCCTTCGTTGAAGTCCGATTACTTCAAAGCTGAATGAATGTAGAAGAACGAAGCATATCAAAACAAAAAATATCGTATCGTACGTGCAACATACCTTCGGCAGTTCTCGATCGTCCGACTGAAAAGCAGACTTATAGAAAAAAATACAGAAGACTGCTTACCCCGCATACGATTCGCGTTTACGTATTACATGTTAGAAAAACGTGAGAAATTAAAGAAAGGGAGAAAGAAGAGGAAAAGGAAGAAAAGCGAGAGATCGACACCATTCTACGGTGCTACGTAAACGATCTCGATGTTCTATCTACTTTCTATCCGTTGGACAAAAGCCGGTCGAGCCAGCGAATGTGGAACACAGATCGAAATAAGAAGGGCGAGAGGGAGGTGGTGGGCAACAGGAAGGGGTAGTAGATCCATCACAAGTTATCGGTGTCACGAAGAAGGCTGTCGTCGGACGAACACGAAACATGGGCCCGCGTCACGAACACACAGTCCGGTCACAGATTTAAATAATTCATTAAATCGCCACTGTGGATTGCGCAATGCGGTGTCCTCGGCGTGCGTTCCCGGTGCACACTCGACACGGTGGTCATTTGGCGGGAAATCGGCGGAGAACCGGGCGTGTACGTGTATGTGCGGAGAACAGCACGTGACCGTAGGAAAATTCGTCGCTGCGGACAGGTAGACCGCCACCGACGATGATCGCCGAGTGGACCGGCGCTCGGCGATCTCTGGAATGAGTCTCGCTAGCCGGCACATCGTCGGCGGACTCTTCTGGATGTCGCGCATACGCACTACGGAGCACGGCGTTTCGTTCGATATCATGGGGAATTGCGCCAAACCGGCGGGAATGGTGGGAGTGGCGGGCAAACGAAAAGAGCGAAAACCAGCGGGCAAAGTGGAAGAAATTAGTTGTCAAATGCGTGGCGTAGAGGCGTCTCGCGAGGCGAAGAGTGGCTGGGTCTGGCTCGATTGCGTCTAAGTCTACGTACGATGGCTCGCGAAAGTACTCGAACGCTTGGAGAAGCGCGAAGTATTTTCTTTAGCTGCTGGATGGGTACTAGACTGAGTATCCCGTCGTGTTAATTCAAGTAGGCGTATCTGGTCGGAAGATGATTTTCAGGGGAATGACTTTTAGCATTTAACAATCGGCCGTTGATTTCACATGTCGAAACAGGCTGAGATATAGATCGTTGTATCTTCAGCTTTAATGCAAATGTAGCTTCCTTATTTAATATATATATGTTAATATATGAAATAAGAAAGCTACATTTGCATTGAAACTGAACGCATACACACACACACACACACACACACACACACACACACACACACACACACACACACACACACACTTTCGTTTAAATCAAGTCATTGCTGTTAGATAGCACAAATATGTGTGTATATATATATATACCTAACTAAATATATAAATACGCCCTTTTGACTGGGCAGGGCTGTACTATGATTATATCGATAAAGCGATACGTCTGAAAATGTACACACGAGAAGTTTAGTACAAACAGATATTTCGTAGATAGAGATTACGAAAATATCTAAACGGCCAATTGTTCATTATGTCAATAAACCTTAATATTCAGTGGAGTCATTTTTCATGGTCATCGTAATATATGTTTAAGATAACTATTCATACGGTATTATCTTCGCTTTTTATCAAGTTTATGTTTGCGGTAAATGTTTTGTAATTTTTATATATATATCTTCAGAGTAGTTGCATATGTTACCAATACGATCATACGATAGTCGTGTCTCGTTACAACGTTAACGCAATTCCAAAATGTTTTACATAGCACGCACACTACGGTACGCACGAAAGGTATCTATAAACGTCGAAATACATACAAAGATTACAAAATCCAAAGATTTGTATTTTTTCACCAAGTTGGAAAATACATAAGCAAAACGACGAGTCAAACCGCCACAAATTTCAGAGGAACCGCGTCGCATTTCATTTCGCTGACAATTGCCGACGTCTGCTTCGAAAAGCAATCGACTTCTTAGCGTGGTAAGGCCTGTTCGTAGAAGACAACTTAGCAAATTTTAGCCAAACGCTGTCGTTTTTTACGTCGAAGAATCGTAAATCTCGACTCGCGATCTCGACCGAGTCGCTGATAGCTTGTCACAGTTGTTCACGTAGCTGTGAGCAACGAGTTGAAGAGACAGCTTTTTTAAATACTAAAATTCAGGTTTTCGTTGGTACGAAAAAGTACGCGGTTGGCAATGGAGCAAACGATCAATACTCTTCTGTTCTTTCGACCCTCGACTACGTTGCATTTGGCATCTGCTCTAGCAATTCTCCTTTCGACCCTACGCCGACGATTCTCTCCCTCGGCCCGTCACTTTCCTGCCAAGTTCGTGAATTTATGTCGTCTCAATTTTCGCTTCCTGTCGAGACTGGATACCCTCGCGCCGTGTTAAACGCGCCGTAAGTCAATAACCCCTATTTGTATCGAAATCGATCCGCAGGAATTCGTAAATCGCTGACTCCACTCTGTCTCTCAATTTCGTATTTCACGATTATCAGAGCCGCTGCCACTGTTTCGCGATTATTGCGCGTCTCGTGCGCAATTAAACGGCGATCTAAATTGTGCGCCGTTTAAACGCACGAATATCCGTACAGCGATAAACCAAATATATTACTGCGCAGCAGTTTTACGCAAATTCTGCCAAGTTTCGCTTATTTAAAAAAGGCAACAGCCCCTTCCACGAGACGCGATCAAAATTGAGGATACTTTAAAGATACGTAAAATCCTACAAGTCGCGAATAAATTGTTAACTTAAGACTTTCTACGTAGTTTTTGACTGTTTTCGTTGCTAGTTTTATTTCTAGAAAAAGTACCTACACTCTTTTTTTGAATTAACTTTTTTGAATTACACAAAAACTCATCAAATCTTGAATAATTTTTTAATTTAATCTTCTTCATTCGATGTCCGACTATCGCAGTTTTTCCATCCCTTTTCGCCAACTAGTTTTCATACAGGGTGTTCCCAAAATCGTGATACAACACTCCGGGTAGTGATTCTACGTGTAAAAAAAAGTCGAGAGAAAATAATATTTTTTCATCTAAGGCTTCGTTTTCCAGAAGAAAAAAGAATATGCAACCGAAGGTACACCATCGTATTTGACACTAAACTTACCAGGCCCGGTCAAACGACCGATTGCAAAATTTAATTCGAGATTGTACGTTCGTTGTTATTTCTTTCGCTCGTCCAACTTTATGTAAATTCTCGCATCATGAAAAATTAAAAAATTCATTAATCGGATAACATAAGAATTTACATAAAGTCAAACGAACAAAAGAAACAGCAACGAATGTACAATTTTCAATGAAACTTTGAAACCGGCCGTTTGACCGGGTCTGATCAGGTTGGTTACTGTTGATAATAATACGAAATACGAGCAGAAGCGGAAGTTGCATACCCGAAAATTGCAGTCAATACGCGTCATTTTTTTTCGAAAACGAGTAGCTCGAACGAAAAGACGTTATTCTTCTTCTTCGGCTTATTTTGACGCGTAGAATCGCCACGATTTTCGGCACACTCCGTATAGTAGAAGCTTAGGCGCGTTTGGGAGCGAGGTTGGCTGTGCATCTTCGGATAAAATCGCTGCCCCGAGAGTTGTATGGAAACGAGTGGGAGTTCGAAGTATGTAAGCAAAGTTCTTTCCCCGGGCTGCGAAGCCGAAAAATAAATAAATATATACCTATACATAGTACATGCGTACGTTTCGATTAAATCGCTCGGGGGTATCGTTTTAACGCGGTAATTGCGACATCCACGCAAACGCGGAAACGATCGGAATGAAAAATCAGCGAGCGCTTCCGAGAATAGCGAATAATTAGCGATTAATGCCCGCGGCGTACTCGATCGATTTTCTCGGTGGTAGAGTACAGGTTTGAAAGTCATTCCCACCCCAAACTGTCGAAACTTCGGGCTGCCAATGCCCTTTCTGGCGTAGACTGCTGCTGAAAGCACCGCTGCTGTTGCCAGAAAGTTTCGACTCTGGAGGATATCCGGCGAGCAACAAAAGCGCGCTGCGCGTTTCGTTTTACGACGTCCATTAGCATATCGTGCATCTCTAGAAAAGCTGGCGGCCGTTAAAACAGGAGAAAAGCCTGACTGCTCTATGTATTAATTTTTCGCCATTCCGACAGGCGAATTTTCGATATTAACGCATTTAAGCGGAAACGACGAGCTCGACTTTGACGAGCGAGCGACGCCCGCCGCATATTTAAATATCTAAATTTTTAAATGTTTAAAAACCATATAAATTTCTTCTAACTTATTAAAAAAAAAAAAAAATTCGTTATAATATTTACGCGTTCTCTTGCCTTCTTTTCTATCACACGCGCTCCGATATTTACCGAAATACGAAAATATGTAAATTCTTACATTACTCGATTAATCAGTTCCTCGATTTTGCTCGATATAAGAATCTACATAAAGTTGGACGAGCGAAAGAAATACGGACGAACGTACAATTTTAAATGAAATTTCGAAACCGATCATTTGACCGAATCTGGTATGGTTAATGTTAAACCATCGCTAAACCATTGCAAGGTTTAACAGCCAGACATTGTCATGTTCCATGGCTGTAATCGAGCAAAATACGTTGCGTAAGAGTAGATCGCTTGAAGGTTTGTTCAGAAGTTAGGATAAAAATAGAAAATGCAAGGAGAATACCTTGGTCTCCGATATCGCCTTCAATTTCACGTCATTCAACTTTTACATGTCACGTACAAACAGTTGGATTAAATCGTTGAACTAAAGCAAAGTCAAGACGGTCTTCATAGGGCAACAAATCCGACTTTTCGGTTCATATCGACCGCATCGACGTACATTCCGAAGCGGAGTGTTAACACTAAACCTACCGAGATTTCTTGTATACTTATTGACTGCTCGCGATAGGCTGGACAGACTGCAAATTTTTCTTAGAAAGAAAAAAGCAAACTAGAAATAAATACCGAAGGATATATCGTATGCATATTTTATGAAGAATTAAGAAAACAGATTAGGAAGCGATGTGATAACGTTTAGCGTTAACAGCTTACGTTGATCGTAAAGCTTCTTCCCTTATCAACTGACGAGTTTATTGTTATTTTCTTCGTATCTCGCGTTTTTATCGCTCTATCTGACTCTGTACTTTCGTACGAAACGCAGAAATGCAAACAGCACGTGCAGTTGACGTACAAAGATTGTACTGCGCGTAAGAATAAAGTAAAAGTAATGATCAATAATCGCGGTGCAACGGAAAGAAAATAAAAATGATAATAATCGCTAAGAGAGCTGGCAATAACATCGCGTGTTTCTTGTATTTTCAGAAATGTCCAGCTTTACGGTAGATTCAAACTTATGCGTGATCGAAGAAGGGAAAGAAGCGAAAGCTGGAAGACGAAAGGAAGAGAAGAAAAGGAGACGATAAGATAAGGGAAGGGAAGGAGACAAAGAAAAACTCGGTTAACTAGTAACGCTCTGATTAATGTCGAAACCGTTCTGCTTAGCATAAATTACCGCCTTCGTGATAGTTACTCATGGTACTATATCTTCGGTATTTCAATTTCGCTTCGATCGATTTAACGGTTCCAAAAGAATACAATTCTTTCCGCCGTGGAAACGTCTGGCGTTGTAGAATGCGCGAAATAAATTATACGCTCGTGTGTTTCTACTACGTTAAATATGAAAAGTTTATAAAATCCAGAAAACCTCGCTGCTCGCGTAGTGGCGGCGCGGAAGTAATACGTTCGTGCAAACAAGAAAAGAAAAAGAAAAACAGTGCGGTAATCGTACGAAACTGTAATTTTGCGAATTAATTCTTTCTATTTGCGTGTATGTAATTTCTTATAATTTACGTCTCTAATGTCTATTAATTAAACATTTAAATTTCACTGAATCAATTTTATACTTTCTACTAGATAAAAGTAAAGTAGTCGCATTCGTGAATTTCTAGTTCATCGTTAATTAGTATGTAAATATTATGTCAGCTTCTTGAGTTTTCATTAAATATTAATTCGATTTGAACGGCCTGAGATATTACAAAGTTTATGTCAAGAAACTCAATTCTGAACAAAAATAATCTTTGGAAATTTTCTTGATTGAAATATTATTATAAATGTTGCCATGTAGGAATTTGTCAAACGGTATAATGACACATCTAGAGCTTAAAATGGAAACATTAAACGGACAGTTAATTTCTTTTTGTCTTCAAATTGCAGTCGAACCTCAGATCGTGTCAGTTTCTGGAGAAATTAAAAAGCGTCGCAAAATTTTGTATAACGTTTCTACTCTTCGTTGTATCTGTACTTTTCTTTCAAACGAACTTCGTTTTTATATTATCGTTAGACATTCTACTAATTTGAAATTTCTCGCTGCGTTGTTAAAAAGTCATTGCGCGATAATTGCCAACTAACAATATTAGTGAATCGACAAAGTACATGATTTGCGATTTGTCAAAGTTGATTCCCCAAAAAATCAAAAATCAAATTTCATCCAATTTATTTATTATCGAACTTGCTACCGTTAGACAAAAATATTTATCAATACCGATCATTTGCGATTGGTAATTTGCAAAATTTCAATAATATTAGTTCGATCATGCACGAGAAGCCAAGTATGTGCTGCAATGACTATACTCTGATCGTTCGTTCGACGACTACGAAATAAATAGTAATTGCAAATATTTTAATTACTCGACCGATATATCCGCGATTATATCTTGTGGATACTCATTAATTAAGTATTCGGCCACTTTGACCCCGGTTCGGGGTTTGCTGCGCATACGTAGTTATTTTCACCAGAGACAGGTTATTTACCCGGGATATTTTAATGCAGAATGGCACGGAGAACTGGACAGAGAGATACTTTGCCTAAATGAAACACGCTAAGTACGCGGTGTTGTGGTACAACCGAAGAATTTAATTTCAAAACGCTTTAAAATCCGTGAAAGAAACGAAAGCCGAACGCGCATGTGTTTCAAACAGTTTCAACGATATTACGCCTCTGGGAAACAGACGATTGTACAAGATTTGCCAAATCTCTAACAAAATTGCAACATACTATGTTTCATGGTTGCATCTGATATGCATCTATATAACTGACGTTGCGATATTCTATATGCAGACTATAAAATAACGTTAAGGAAGTTTCAATTTTTTCCTATTAAATTCTACGAACTAGCGACTGTTCGTATTATTGGGATATAACGATAATTTTTATTCTATAGAAATGTATAATGGAAAATATTAAATTTATATAACGCATCGAGGAATCTTTTCTCTTTCTACGAATGATATTTGTTTTTGTATTTTATTTATCTACCTCGTGATCGGCTGTTTGTTTCGTAACGTAATAACAGATAGGATAAATAATTAATTCGTATACTTGGAGAAATATTTTTGAAATCTATTTTACGATCGGAATTTCTATTCGATGTTGCATTCTGGTCGGAAGAAAATTATAGCCTTTTTATTAATTATTGTTTACAAGAGCTCGTGAAAGCGAGTTAGTCGCAATAGTTTGCTTTACAGCACGTTTCATTTATTTCGTATTACGGTTTGTTGTATCTCGAAACATCGTTAATCAGTCAATTAGACCATGTCCGGATTTCTTTATTTTCCGTGAACTTTCTTTCGCTACTTTTGACTTCCTTCCCTGCCTGATTCAGGCATGTCGCAAGAAAGTGCTACATACACGTAGAATTAAAAAATGATATAACTCGCGTAACGTAAACGCAAAAATCCCGCTGTTAAAATTTCGACGATAATTTTCCACGAATTCTACCGAGAATTATCGCTGCTTAGACACGTTTTTTTCCTCGTTTCAAGGCAATGTTACATTGTATGCAAATGATGTTAATACATTTTCGTCAAGTAACCAGATTGTAGACTCTTGTGCAAGGACAGGAACACGCAAAACCGGTTTAGCGGTTAAATGAAAATAACGTACTACACGTTTTAACACAGGATTGCCTGCAACATTTCGCATTTAATTAATTTCTATCTGTTACCCATTGTAATCCGGAACATCCACCGATCTACTAAATTGTCCGAAAAGTGTCTTTCTCTTACAGACGCGTTTTTGTACGAACATGAAACCTAATCTATCGAACGTTGTGATCTTTATCTTTTAAAACGACAAATGTCGTGCATCCATTATTTCCTTAGAAAACGAGCGAAACCTATCGGACGACCTAATATTTGAAAAAATGCCGAACCAATTGTTATAGGATCGAGTTCTAGATATATAATCACGCTGAGGTAAACAATGAAGCGTCATTTTCATTGAAAGTTGATCGTAGCTTTAATCTTATCGTACTTGAGCACGATAAAAGAATAAATTACGTTAAGCCAGTGTCGCGTGTTCAACGACACCCAACCGAGAAATCACGTGGAAAAAAGAAATATTTGCGGATCAGTTTTCTCCTCTTTAACGCTTTGGCGTATACTGCCGCATGCGTATAGTTGCCGTAGAATTTTGCAAGTTAAATACGTGAATGGAAAATGCTTGAAAATCTCGTTGCACGCGTGCTGTTTGCTACGCTTGGAAAAATAAAAAAAACGTCGTTTCACGCTTGCTGTTGGCTACGCTTGAAAAACACAAAGCGTCGACTCGCGTCTAACGACGTCGATATGTCGATATATTTAGACATTGCGAATTTAAATAAATATATCTCGAAAAGATATGTTTAAATATTGTACGCGAACATAAATAATTTCGCCATGGAATGCATTCCTTCGTCAATAAAATATCTCGACATTAATAAACGTAAAAATCAGACGATTATTCCATCAGTTTTCTTATTTACGTGATTCGTTTACTTGTTTTATTTGAAACGTTAGCATAGTTAAAGTAATATCGAAACTACTATCATTGGCAATTCACGCGAAAATATGAAATTTAGAAAATATGGAGTTTAGAAAATATAGAAAAAAAAATAAAGTTTCTTTCGTTTCATAAGGAAATAATAGATGCACGACCCTTTTTTGTTTTGTATCATTTTATTGAATTTTGTACGATCCGTTTTGTTCTTCTATTGTTACGATCATACGTAATTCGATAAAATAGCATAAAACGAAAAATTTCCTTATAAATTCAAATAAAATAAAATAAAAAAATAAAAGTTATTCCTTAGAAAACCTTAGAAACTTTTCGGACGACCTAATATATTTCACTATCATTGTTTGTCTATCTCGCAGTGCTATCGCCTGAATCACGAAGTTTCTCTTATTATACAGTGCAGTCGTAACTTCATAATGTTCTACGTCGCGCTGTTACGTATAAAAGTGCAATATACCTTTCAAAATACCTACACGTTTCCCGTCTGCAATTTTTACACCTCGAAATACCGTATATGATATATTATATCGTATTGCATAAATACAGTGACTTCCAAAACTGTTGCAACGCCCTTTTCGACCGAATAACTTTTTTAAGATCGGACCAAACGACTTGGAATTTCTTCTTTTCTTTTTCCGAGACGTTAGGAATCGCGAAGGAATGGTAAGGGTGGCTTTTGCCAACTTTTTTATCTGGGCTTGTAACGAAAATTTAAACGACACGAAGATTTGTATCGCTTGTACACGATGAACATTTTTTATTGAAATCGGTTAACGTTGCTATCGACTACAAACGATCAGAACTGACGAAAAGCACAGTTTTCACGACCACCGGCCTAAAATCTATGTCTTCCGGTGCCTGTCGCTTGTTTCCGCGTCAATTTCACCACATAAATATATGCATATATTTATAACTGACATAAATCTTCAAAACAGGTCGTTTAAATTTTCATTGCAAACTCAGATAAAAAATCGCAATATTTTCACAATTCTTTTATACGTCATCTAGTAAACTAATCGTCCTAACTTCTATAGAAAAAAAAAAAAAAAAAGAAAGAACCATTCAATTTGGACCAATTAAAAAGAAAATTATGCAGTTCCAAAGGGTGTTGCAACAGTTTCGGAAGCCACTGTACAGGACAAAATATCGACAACCAATTTCTATACTCTATCGAACGAAAAACCAGTTCGTTGCTATACTTTGTATTGATCTTTGTACCAAGACCTTTTGCTAAAACATTCAAGAGGCTACGTGAAATTCTTTTCTCATCCTTATTCGCGCAATATGCACGAATTAATGGACGAGATCTGGCTGAGCGTTATACGAATAAAAAAGCAGAGTATATCTTACGTATTGCAATTATTTACCCGTTCGTTGCAGAAAGATTCGGTCGTAGAGCGGTGTTCTTCGTCACGGACGGCTCCTTCATAGTTTCTTCGATCCTCGAATCTCTTTCGCTATCGCTGCCCTCCGCTATGCCTTCTACGATATTTCTCAATCCTTATCGCGTGAACGCAAGAAACACCACCAACTGTCCCTCTCTATTTCTCTCTTTCATTTACTTTCTTCCACTTGGAAAATCCTCCGGTCTTCCTCTCAATTTTTCTCCGCAAGAATCACAGCACTCCGTTTAACGATGTCCCTTCTTTAGCGAGCATCACGCGCGTACCGCTAATTTAGAAAGTTCTTGGACAAGCATCGCGGACCAATTATGCAATATAACACAACGACACGGTATTATGCCTTCTTCCCTTTCCTACCACAAACTCGTTATAGTTATTCGTTCGGTGCGTGCGTTTCAGATCGACGGAAACGATCGTCAAGCGGTTGTAGACGTAGCTGGCTAGGTGAAGTTAGAAGATGAATAGGATTCGTAGATGCGTGCAGAGGATCGCGAAATTCGAACGCTTCTGGAAACTTCACGTGAATATTTGTTGCTTTAGCTGTGCGATGATTAGACTGCGAATTTTTATGCGTTTCCGAGAAATTTTGAAGGCGTTAGAATGCACGCAATGCGCACACTGTGCAAAGATATACGAAACGCTCGAAGCTGAGTAATCTGTGCGCTTAGGCAGCGAATTTCTGCTCAGGTTTCGCTCGTCGTCTGGCACGTTGACCGCCACGGTGATGATCGGCGAACTACGTTTATTAACCATTTACGACGATTAAAATAATCAGAGTAACTGGAATGATTAAAGTAAGACAAACTTCATGAAGTGAAAAGTTTGCAGTAAGGTAAATGATTTGGGTGAAACTGAGAGAAAACAGTGCGGAAATATAGTATAAATTGTAATATAGATATAGAATTTTGCAAAAATTCGATGGTATGGTGTACACTCTTGTAGCATATTTCAATCTGTTGTGCCTCCCAGAAAAAAAATAAATAGAATTAATGCGTTAATTACGAACACGAAGATATAAAAATCCGCAGTGCATCGTATTATGGTGCTGATGAAGTTTCGAAATGGTTAGCGTTACATACTTCAGTTTCGTTTATTGCGTGGCTTCTTTGTCGATGCCGGTGGCACAACTCAAAAAAATGTAATGTTCACGGGAATTTTGAATTTTACAAAGAAATTTTCGTGAGTCATTTCGAAACGTTACAAGTGCTACTTAACGCAAGATACGTAGCGTCAGAAAACAACCGAAGATGAGCCATGAGTGTCGTCGTAAAACTAAGACCGCATGCAGGTCGATGTATGTGCGGCAGAGGTAATAATTTTCATTAACCAGCTAGTTGTTTCTGGCGAGTATACTCGTCACTAGGAAATGGCTTGTCAGTAATAAAATTAACGAATAAAACAGTCGTTTCGTCGCGACTTAACACTCTATGTTGTAACAGTCACGCATACTCCGTGTTGGACGAGTATACTCGCCATCGCTTGCTTTCTGCGACACATTTTATGTACGCGCTTTTCGAAGAGATCGCAACAGCTGACCGGTTGATTTTGTCCTCCGGAAACGGGAAACTCATGAAATTCTAAATATACCGTTTCTCGTGATAAAAACGCGAACGTAATGTTTCTATTGGATAAAAGCAACCTTGAAATCTTTTGAGTTGTGCCGCTACCATTGCCAGGCAGCGATATATCCTCGCGATACATCTAAACTATCGAGTAATTAATCTCTGCGCAAACAAACCGCATTTAACGAAATCTTATCGATACCTGTTCCCACTTATTTGTCCCATCCACCTTTTTTCCCCATCCACAGGATATTCATAAAAGGTATGTACAAACGTTCTGCCAGTTGTCGTGGCTTTCCTCTCGCTTTCTCACCGTTAGCACCGTCTATTTACGACGCTCCCTTCCGTTCTAACGATTTCCTCTTCCTCTTCGTCCACTCGTTCCTTTCCGCTTCTTTTTGCCCTTCCAGGTTCCTGGTTCGCTGTAGGACTCGACGAGACGACGAGCGAGCACGATTACCGCTCTCCTCGCAATGCTAACTCTACGCTCACCGAAACAGCTTCTGTTAAATGGCTATTAAAGCCGCTACGGTTTAACGAGTTTACGATTATACTTCACGCCGGGACGAAAGGCCGCTGACTGGCGCGGAACTTGCGAGTTTAACCCTTTCATTAGGCGAACCGCGCGTATTCACCGATCGTTCGCCTTCTTTTCTTCCCTTGCCGCGTTCGTACGTCTGTTTTCGGTTTACGACGCGAAAACTCCAACGTTTCATTATTATCATCATCGAGAGCGATTCCAGACGGTACGATACACATTTTTCTGCAAATTCGTGCCTTTAAAAATACAATTAGCAGAATAGAGCCTAGGTAGAAAATTGCTTCAGCTGGCAGCTATTATATAGGAAACACCGCACTCTGGATCTTTTACGTATATCCTCTTAATACGAATTAAGCTGATTCTGTGCGTTTTCGACTTTCGCGCTTTCAACTCTCTTCTAAATGCAAAAAAATCCGCTAGCTAGTTCGTATCGCGAAAAGGCTCTTTCTTTGTGGAGCGGAGCTGCCAGTCGGAGGTTTATTAGCTCGTTGCTCGTAGATTTCTCGTGTGAAAGCCAGAAAAAGAAATACGACAAGTCCATTCTTGTTGATTTACCGATCTTTGTACCGCTCGGTGGCTAAAAAGCAGCAGATACGAAATAGTCGAGGAAGGGAATGATCTGATAGATTCGAAGATACAAGCGTTTGGAAAATTGGTGACAGATGCACGATGTTTTTTAAGAAACGAATAACATTGGTCTAGCGATTGTGTTGGTTTATGTTGATCGATATTAGTCTGAAAAATTACTGTTTTTTTTTTTTTTTAGCGTTCGAAAGAGATCGCGCTTGTCGCAAACGCTTTCATTTACAATTATAAAATATTGAATTTTTAAGTTGCGATTCTGAAAAATATGGAGAAACATGACTTATCGCGTTTCGCGCCTTCATCCAGAAATTACACGAGAATAACAGCTGTGTTTATTGCGGTTAACATTATTTAATTTAGAGAGCAAGTGTATCAGGTTTGTACGAATACGAACTATCTACGAAATATCGATCGATAGATTTGAAAATTATAGAAATTTTAAGATTTTAATTACGGAGGACGAGCCATTGAACCAACTTTCCTTTTTCCTGGTTTTTTTTAATGAAATTTTTCTTATTAAACATACCGACGTCTATTTCAAGTGAAACGCGTATCAACGTTAATACCGAACTTAGCACCGAAGTAATAATAAAGAGTGAAGTAATAATAAATCATAAGACAGATTTCACCTATTAAAAAATTTCATACATAATTCAACAACTGTTTTCTTTGTTCGCTTATAAGTTTTGGCGGCTTACAGCGTAATAAAAATAATTTAGCGGAGAATGATGATAATACCGATGACTGGGTTTCCGTTAATTTCACAAGTGCCTTGATGTATGTATTATTATATCGCTTATAATTTACGATTTTACCAAACGATATCGGCTATTCGATCCCGTATCAACGTACGGTAATTAGAAGCGAAGCGTTTAACGCGGCTATTCAATCGTAAAATAAATAACAAATAAACGTTTGTTGCTGTTCTATCGGAAAAAATCATTGCAGCGTAACAATCGATTAGGATTTTAAATGCAGCCTTTATTTGTTTCGTACATAAATACATCTCATCAATACAATTGCAACAGCTATTACGAAATTAAACATCTCTTCGAACCAAATAGAATAATTTTCAAACATGAACGTTCAGTGAATACTTATTAAAAGTAGGTAACGCATGAATTTGGCTTCTCCCTGTTTACACACGAGTATTCCACATTTAAATATGAATTACATCGAACGAATTTACGTTAGCCGAAAAAGCACAAACAGATACTGTATTCGTAATTTCCATCTACGTACGATTTCTTCTCAACTAAATATACGCATCATGCCTGATCGATTTTTCAGACGAACACTCGTCTGCACCGTGTTCGATATCAACGATGTTGAGTTTAAAGCTAGGATTAAAATTAGGTATAGAATTAACGCCCACATTGTCCATTCCTTCAAATTAAATTATATTAGCACCCTTTTGGCGGCATTTAATACTTTTACGTATTGTTCGCGTGTCGTTTCAAACGTAGGAGCGTCTCGAGCACCTCACGTCGAAGCGACATACTTACGTAAAGCTATTTATCATCTTACTATATCAGCGAATAAATTAAGTTAAATAGATAGATAGTAAATGTAAATCACTCGCTATGCACGTGTGTATTAATATACCGACGATGAGAATAACTCTTAGTTTCTGAATAACAGAAAATTATATTCATACGGTATAAACATTATTTATTGCAATATATATTTCTTTATATCTTCTCTCTCTATGAATTATCAAGACTATTTCTGATTAGTCGTCATTGAGAACGGTGCTACGCGACGCCTCTCGCAAGGATAATCGCAAAAACCAGATCGCGCAACTTCATTGAGAAACAAAAGCACGTAAAACGTCGTTCGAACAATTATAATCCACTCGATTACAATTCGGAAGAATTTCAGTAAGCGAGTTGAGCAAAATTCTCAACTATGTCAAGACGAAAACCATGTTTCTGTGATGGGACAAAATGCGCCGAAGAATCTTACGGCTCTAACGGATAAAGAAGCCAACGAAGACAACGTAAATGCACTTCAGTCTCTGTAATTCAGCTTGTTCCGTTCTAAGAAGTGGAATTTCAAATAGAATCGAATTTACGAATAGATGGACAATTCCTGCATCGAATTTCCTATTACGATTCCTAAATTTCTTTTTCCCTTCCTTCCTGTACCTTTATGTTCGTGATTGCAAGAACCGACAGTTAAATACATAGTTTTCGGTTACGAGGAACATTGCTAAAAGGACGAAGCGAATTTCTAGCGGCGCGGTCTAGAACACAAGAAATAACCGACGAGTGGATCGAATATCTTTCCCTTCGAGTCACTGGAAAGCGAAGCTAGCAGCCTCTTGGATCGAAAATGTCGATATTTAGCTTATACGCGCTTTTTATTTGTATATAAAATACAAGGAGACGTCTAACTTCGAAAGGGAAGATCGCGTTTCTTAAATTCAACCGAGAAGAAGAAAGAAGAAGACATTCGTGATTGATGGATACACGGGTGATTTGTACGCCATGAATCGTAAATGCTGTCTGCGACAATGCCATAGATGTAAACCCTATCCCCCCATAGAAGTTCAAGTGTCTTTGTCCGTGTTGTTTAAACCAGGTCCTTCCTTTCTTTTTTTTTTTTTTCTTTTTCTTTTTTTTGCGACACAACCCTACTTGGCTGTCCCCATTCGAGACGTTAGGGTGCGTACCGGAAGGGTCCGGTGAACAGCATGCATGATTCACGAATCGTACAGCACACCAACTACTCCGTTATTGTTCGTACGAATATGTTCGATAAGAGATTGAGGCACTTAACAGCGCATCCTTTCAAGATCCCACGAATGAGTGTCGCGAGTAGATGGTTCGTTCATTAGGTCCATGATACGAGGTTTATATTTATTATCTTCCTTTTAACCCTGCTACGTTCTTCCGTATTCCGATCGATGAAAATTACAGAGCGGAGTAACACGGTAATTTTAGAAAATCTGAACTACGATTGACAAGAGCAACAAATAAATATATCGTGTAGCCTACGGTAGAGAATTTGTATGAATTTCAAAGTTTCTATCGTCCACCGCAAAATACTCTTCGTGTTCGACGAAATACCCTTGTAAAGTATTGAGAAAAAAATTGTAAATTGTTGCTGCATCCTAAATTCTCTTTCTCGTTTGCCAGGACGAGAGTAGGATGGAAGTACGAGAATTCGATGGACGTAGCAAGGTTAATTTCCTCGATGATTATCCTGAATACGATTCCTCGCGTATTTCGAAATATACTCCATAAACTATGGTTTTCTCGCTCTACGGATACCTATAGGAAACTACGCGGACTACGGGTAATACTAGATGCGTAGCAAATGTAAATGCATCCCTAGCGAGCTCGTAACGCGTTGAATCAATTGCTGCATAAACTAACGATAAATACTTGAGCATACATTAATACATATCCCCTGGGGAGATACACTAACAAGTAAGAGCCAGGGTTGGATTCGTACGCTACGATTGACCGTGTAAGCGAAGCAACGGCCATGGGAGTCCACGGGATCAAAGAGGAACGTCGACGTCAGGCTACACGTCTATAAAACGTTAAACCTAATTTACTGTGACATACAGCGAATCGCTGAAACGTAGAAAGTACATATAACACTACATAGTCTCTGTTTTGGAATTTTTAACAAGCTTTGTTAAACAAGATCTCCAAGTAGAATATCCATAGAAACATTAAACGGTATATCGTGTTTCTAATTAAGAGACCGCTCTACGATTCAGTTTGGAACGTGATTAGGACGTTTTACGCGGAGGGTAAATTTGACGATATCATTTAACGATAGAAGCTATGGTATTCTTTAGGTTTGTGATCTTAAGCGAAAGTCAAAGTCCGACGAAGTCTCTCGTGTCGCTACGTGCGGTCGAAATTTAGGTGCAGTGCGCTATCGTCTAATCTGATGTTTCAGATATTTGAGAATGTCGGTGAAATCAACGAGAACGCGGTCATTTTCGGTTTCGTTAAAACGTCAGGGTCGGTAGATACTTAAGAGGCCCCTAAAGGAAACTAGTTTACGTGATGTACTTTGAAGCGGCAGACGATATCAATTTGGGAGGCAGGAATTTTCGAGTTAGTTAACTACGATAATTACAAACTCGATAGGTGGCCATGCAGGATCACCCGTTTGAGGGTTTTAGACCACGAACTAGGTTTATTGGAAGTACCTTTAGTACAATCTCGGGCCGTCGAATTAGATCCGTGTATCAGAAAAATGCCACTTTTGCGCTGTAATCCATTCTGGATTGTTTTCGAAGATGTAAACCGTTTGGTAAAGTGTCAAAGATAGAAAGAATCTGAAAGAGTCGACTCACGTCACAGAAGGAATCCACGCGCGTGAGCTAAGAATTCTCTCTAGACAAGGGAAACGTAACTAGGAAGGAAAAATGATTAACAACCGCGACATCTTAGTAATTGATAAACTTTGCTGTTGCGTGTCAAAATTTACTCGCGCTACTCAATTTTATGAAAAAAAATTCAGGTGATCCTAATTCGATGGTCGATGGCTGTACTTTCTAGCGGAAGAACATTGGATCGATGTTCGAGTGAACTTACGATCAACTGGAAATCTAACAGCTCTCACTCGTTTAGTATTATGTAGCAAATATACGCAAAAGGGATATATATTAATATATATTTTATAATAAGACGATTAATTTCCTATCATTGCAAATTACGTTTAAGAAAGAGTCAAGAATAATCGCATTACGTTCCAGGAATATGCAAAGTATCGATTATACGTAAAATATCGTATATGTACATCTAATAAAATAAAGATAAGTAATGTAGGAATTGCAAGCATCGCGCTTACACGAAAATGTCGAATTATACGAAATTCGTGTATCAAATAATTGTACGATTACGTTCGATCACAACGATGATCTAACCTATTATCGAAACGATCCTTAAAAAAATATCTACGGTGTAACATCAACGCACAATTAAAAGATAAGAAGAACTAAACCACTTGGCATTACCTCGAACCTGTCTATATCTATATGGAAGTGATTCACGATTAGTAATACAAGTTGACGCAAATGAGGAAAACGAAATGACAGTGAAACGAAGCAAATGAAAAAGCGATCGTGCGGCATAATTCTTTACAACATGCTCTGTTTTCTTGGTAAGAAAATATAGAAAGAAGAATATAGAAAAAACGAAAAGCGTGGAATTGAAAGATCGACATGGATCTGGCACGATGATCGATCGATCGATCCTTCTCGATGGATCCTTCGTAGCGCTGCGTCTGCTTTTTAATATTTTTCCAAAGTATTTGTATCGTTTACGCTCGCTCGCAGCACGCAATCGTCATTGCTATACTCCTTTTACGATTACGATAATAATAGTACTGGGCATCGAATACGAATACGACGTTGACTACTCACTTTCTGTGTATATATTTATCGATTAAGCGACGATTAATTGAATCAGCTAGCAGACTAGAAAACACACTGAAAAGAAGGACGATCAGAACCGAAAACGGTTCGGACTTGGAACTTTTGACAAGGACGAAAGTTTATCGGACGTGACGGAGACTCGTATGAAATTGGAAAAATAATCTCTATCGTTCGTTCTACTTGTCATTATCCTGTTCGTTTCATCTCGTTATTTATCGTCACCTGCTTGTGCTAGCGTTCAGCTACCCGACGATTATAACGCCGTATCTTAAGTAAATACGTCTGCTTATTCGAAAAAGACTTTGCTCGGACATTTCATCATTGAAAAGATAACTTTCATGCGCGTATTCGTCAATATGCTTTCGCCATTCTGCTCTGTACTTGTTTCTCTGTTCTCTTTGTTCCTTTTTGTTTTCTTTGTTATCTTTCAGACCTTTCCTTTCTCTCTCTCTCTCTCTCCCTCTCTCTCTCTCTCTCTCTCTCTCTCTCTCTCTCTCGCGGAAAGTCTCGACTCTTATGCCTGAGTTCTGTTCCCTATTGCAAGTGTATATTACGTCCGTGTTCTCAACGCTATGCCGACTTAGTCGCTGCGATTAGTGTGGTTTCGCTAGTCGACAGAGAAGGGCCGGCGGGTTGTGGTCGCTAGTTAGGATATGTCAGCTGGTAGTAGTCCCCACCCGCGGAGTCCTCATCGGGGCTTTGCAATTGCTTCACTCGCTTTATTAGCGCGCTAGAACACAAAATACTATCTCTGAATTGACGTCCTCGCAATTTTTCATCTTTAAAAAAATTTTTTTTTTTTTTTTGTTTTAGCTCTTTAATTGAATCTTGC
>JACXIV010000139.1:206199-235874 GCA_014737475.1 Bombus confusus
AAGAAAAAGAAGACAGGGATTAAACGAAATATCGAAGCAACATAGATGGTTCTAAAAAAAAAAAAAAAAAAGCAAGACGTAAAACTCGGACGAAAGACGCAATTCTAGCCGAATATATACCGCGTCTCGTAATTATGAAACCAGTCGATTGCAATTTTTCTATTCGTTGTCATGTGTACGTCGTCGTTCGAAAATACGTTGAGAAACAATTTATCCTTCTCTTCCGCGGACGGGATAGAAAACTAATTTATTCTTGTGTTTCGTAACTACAGAACAAGCGTGACAGAATATGATACAGATTGGAAGAAAGAAAGCCACCTTCGGTTTCGATGATTTTTTCGATAAATCGTAAAGGTCATCGCTCCGAGCAGTGTTGTAAAATTTTAGTTGAAGTTTGTTAAACGGTCATTACGAAAAACAATTTAGACAATGGTGCGTAATTTTCCGGACGCTATTTACGACTAATAAAATGCGAATAACCGAGACATTTTTTCTTTAGGTAACCCAAACCTAAGCAAAATTAACTTCTGATTAACACGATGTTTGATTTTAATTTAAAAAATCGGTTTGGTCGGGTTGAACTTTTCGGATTGCGCGCGTTTACTTATTGATACGATATTACTGTATCAAAATACAAAATAATCTTACTATAAACTTTCTCTTTTTAGTGACAACTTTGTAATAAATGACCAAATCTCCAACTAAAACCTTCACGATACCATTCAATGTGACTTTGGCAATGTAAATATTTGGCAATAAAAAATTATGGAAATTGGAAGAGGCTCTCTTTTTGTGAATATTTACACGGAATATTTTACTATGCAAAAATTGAACTGAAAATACAATAAAATGAAATTGCAACGATAACTTTTCTAACTTTAACCGTTCGATTTTGCATAACTTTGCTCACACTCTGTCCTATTGCATCTCGTATAACGATTGAACGTTTCAGGTGTAGTTTCATAGTTACGAGACCCGGTATAATATAATTTTATAATTGAACGAAGTATACGAGCAGTAAATATAAAACATAATCGTACCTTGCTCGGATAGAATAGAATTAGAAACTATATATATATATATATATACAGGATTACTCGTCGTCAACGATAAGATCCTTAGAATTCGACGTTAAATCGGTACAGGCGATTAATACAGAATATTTTGAATTGCTAAATATCGCTAACATCAGTCGGTGCTTTCACGTAAGTGATTCTACGTTTGTAACATTACTGTGAGAATTGTATAAAGGCAGAATCGTCATTCAAAGTATCGTCTACGATGTCAATCGGCTACTATTCTAAGTACATTACAAATCAGAAAAAGCTACGAAACGAGGAAAGAAGAAAACTGACGTTCCTCCAAAATTCTCATTACGCAAACAAGATAATTGTGCATGCAGCATACACAATGAGAAAGCGCAATTAAATAATTACAGGTTACGAGGGGACTACATCAACAGGTAACTCTAAGTAAATCTAGCGATTTAAGTGACACGCCGAATACGGTGCAAACTACGGTGGAACTTCGTCTTGTAATTACCACGTTCGTCGATACGTTCTGAAGGAAGAATTGTATCAGATTTTCTAAATATCAGGTGACCGTTATTACATAAACATCGCGTAACTTGTAATTGTTAAAAGCGTGTTATCGTGCAATCGGGATTATCTGTTATATATTCTGTGATTTTTTTCTTTTTTTTTTTTCTTCCTTCTTTTTTCCCCAATAAACACGTGGAAAATTTGTAACTCGGTTCGTTTCAAAATTATCCTTAATTGATGTTATTCATTTACGATTGCTGTATCCGTTCGAACCAATTGGAAATTTTCCAAGCAAAATTTAGAATCCACCGAATGTTAAAGAGAATATCGAAAATTGCAAATGAATTTGTATTTATAAATAACGATACACGTTCATCGCGAATCGTGATATTTAGAATTCGTTCCATTCCGTTTGCACGAGTTCACATTGTAACAAAGATAGTATACGCGAAAGAGATTCTGATCGTAATAAAGAGAAACTTCTCTTCTCTGTCGTTCGTGTCGTTCTCTTTAAACTCTGCTACTTTTATTCCAAACGTGGCTACGTAGGCATTGTAATTTATTCGTTTCGTTCTAGACCGGAATAAATTCATACCTTCGTTCTTTCTTACGCCTCGAAAATTATTTATATGCGTATCTTTAATCGTTACAGGCTTCCGTAATAGATATTTCGACAAATTAAATACCACAATCTGCGTTGAAAATTTTAAGTTCATGCATGGTTTCAGGAAATATTACTATCTTAAAGGTAATGCGCAATTATGCAGCAGCGTTACAATTGCCAAAACTAGAAAGATGATAGTATTGCCAAATATTATACACATACCACAAAGGTTGTGCGCAATATTTAATATTCGTCTAAGTGGAAGGAGAATGCCTTGAGAAATATATTATGGAGTACATTCCTTTCGTGAAAACGAGTGAGAATATAATCGATTTCTGTTAATAAATATAAAATATTTCCATTAATAAATATCAGACATATATATATATAGAAATTATTGTTTTTAATATATTCAGTGTATATACGAAGAACAACATGTACTACGGATTTCGTGAATAGCAGTAGACGGTAGCAGAGAGATTCTAAACAAGAAATATTACAAATCACCGGATTATTAACCAAGTACTCGATAAAACTTATTACTTTATCTGTTTAGGTTATTATTTCAACGATAAGAAGTTGCTTTTCTTTCTGTAATAGGAGCCTGCAAGGTGGCTTGTAAAATAAAACTGCGTTGGTTGAGTTTAATCTTTGTTGCTTGATACGCGAATGGCTTTAAAAGAATTATCGGTAAAAGGATCATAATTGTGACTTTCAGTTGAAGATGAAGCTATTAATGCTTGCAACGAATATTTCCAGTGAATGAACAATACTCGTAGATGAACAAAATGTTCTACATTATTGAAAATCGTTAAAAATATCGGGTTTTCTTTAGTCCGATTTTATTCATCTTGCGAAAGATAGGAAGGAAGCAATAGAAATTTTCGATCGAACGAAACAGTTTCTCCTAATTTTACATACGTCGGTAACAACTGGAATTGTACGTTAATTTAACAACGATGTACACGCGTGCTTCGCGCAAAATAAAAGCTATGCAATGCGTTGATATTTCGCATTAAATTTATTATGCGTTTACATCATTGCATATATCAGACTGAATTTTAGTTTCGATTCTACCATGTAAATCTTCAATTACAGGATACCGCGTTAACAGTGCTAAAAGATAAACGATAAGCTCGATCTGGAATTACCAAGGTATTAATTTTAACTCGTTGTTTTCATAAAAATAAAAAATTTTCACAAGAGATAAAAAAAGATTTCATAAAAATTACGTAATAAAATCTTTTGAAAGTACGACTCCTAAATAACGCATTTTCCTCGTATGCGAATATATTTTCTTTATATTAGTATACCATATATGAAATATAAATATACCGTTCGTTTTGATATCGTATACTTCGTATTATTAAATTTATTAAATATTAATATTATAAATACTATAAACAATAGTAATAATACTATAAATAATAATAATAATAATAATAATAATATTATAAATAATATATAAATAAGATTTCATAAAAATTACGTAATAAAATCTTTTGAAAGTACGACTCCTAAATAACACATTTTCCTCCTATACGAATACATTTTCTTTATATTAGTATACCATATATGAAATATAAATATACCGTTCGTTTTGATATCGTATACTTCGTATTATTAAATTTATTAAATATTAATATTATAAATTAGATATTAATAACAATATCCCTATACGAAAATAACCATTCAGTTCCATTTAACGCAAGGAGAATACGGTATGTATTTACCAGATCGCAAGCTTTTGCGCGTTTATGAAAATTTTCAAAATAGAAAAATGCACGCAATACTCGTCAGAGAATATCTAAAGTATTTGATATTCTAATATTTAGTAAGCGGACAAATTACTACTTACGTTCTGTTTCTCTAAATGCGTTTATAAAGATATGAAATTTGCATAAATATCCGCAGTCTATAAAGTAATATTGTTAGTACTATATGTGATTTAAAAGATCAACTCGTATTATTACCGTCTACAAAAAGATACAAAATTTCATTAGAGGATTTCATTGATATCGTAAGAACAGTATGACGAACGCCTACAGTATTTCGTTAATCTTTCCATTTAATGCGTTTTTTCGTTGGTAAATATTCTACCAACAACGTAGAGTCTACTCGTTCCTTCGCGGAAAGGGCAAGCGTAAAAGCGTATCACGTACGATTTTGTGAAATGAAATTACTCACTAACCTCGAAAACGTGATATTCTTTTACGGTTTAACAGGACACTGTCAAACATTAAGTCACGTACTGAACGAATTTCTTGATAAGGTACAGATAAGTAATCTATTATCCCTTCTTTTTGCCTTGCACTATGTATGAATTACCATCGTGTAGCACTTCACTTTTCGATAAAAACAGAATGGAAGAAGGCGATAACACTGCACGAGTGAAAACTTATACGAAACAACGATCGGTAAGAGCGCACACGCGTTACTAAACAGTAGTAACAAGCGCGTTCCGCGTTTCAAGCTCGAGTTGCCGGCGGCGCCATGACACTCGTCTGAGTCAGCGAATGGGGAGGAAGGAAGCCGCAGGGTAGGGGTAATAGAGGAATCGCACGCAGACGCGCGCCAAATTTCAACCCCTGCTGTTCTTTCGGTTATTTTCCACGCAATTATATTTTTCTAACATTAAAAAAAAAATATTTAAAGTTTGAAAGATTGGTATGCATGATCTCGTATTTCAATTTTATGCTAAAGACCTTTGGAAAATGTTATAAGTTCTTTTCGTTTTCCAAAATAAGAGCAAACACTATAAAATGACGATAGATAGATAAATAGGAATCCTAATGTCTTTACACCTTTACAGCTTGTGTATTCTGTGTAAAATGAATAATATTCGTTAAGAGTTGAGTTGAATTACTTAAATACACCGCGACTTTTTATCGTGTTTCAAAAATCTATTTATATAAGTTCGATATGTTTCGCAGGTACATTTTTCTCGTCACATGTTACATTTTTCCGAAAATGAACCTGCAGCCTAGGAAATCAAAAAGCGATAGAAACATCTTCCATTGCTTAAAGGAAAGAAGAGAATAAAATGTATGAAATAACTATTTATAAAAATGAATTTGTATAACGTTATTATACATTTTAAATGTGCAAATAGTATTACCTGGCGGATTTAAGATATAAAAAATATTTTCCTTTAAAACAAATCGCCGGTATTTGACAGATATGAGAGATATTTTCTTTTAAAAATTTATCGCGGCAATTAGCAACGTTTCATTTGGTGTGAAGTAATATGTCTGCTTAACAGAAATATTGTTGCATTTTCATCCCTAAAAACACGTCCGCTTTTCATTCCATGTGCATCCGTGTAAGTAATTTCTATAGAGTTTCTAACTATCGATTTCAGTATGAACGTTCTGACGAGTGTGACATCTCGCTTGCAGAGTAGTCTCCGCATGTCGGGAATGCAGACGTAGTTTTAAATGGATGAGACATAGCTTTATACATCACAGAATAGTGTCCCTTGCATATCATATAGCCTGGCGTATTTCACAAATGTATGCGTTGAAATGATTCCATTTAATCCGTCTACTGTTGGATAAACAATTTTGTAAGGAAACTACATATAGTTTTAATTGGAAAAATGAATAGTATATGTGTGTGTATATCACGATTATCGAAATATCATAAATAAACGGTATTTACATTAAAATTTATAACTATAAAAAAATTAACTTACAATTGATTAAAGATTAAAAAGAGTATTTTTTCAGCCAAGATCTGTGAAACGCGTAAATAAGAGGATATTTGCATGAATTTTTTTTAATAAGAGCTATGGACAATTTTAAATGATACATATTTGTAAACAAAATGCGTAGTAAACATTTGCTTTATAAGTAAAATGATATGCCAAAATAAATACAAGATAATTGTATTTATCTTCCTTTGATTTTTAAACTTTAATTACTTGGACATGAAACTTCAATATTTTAGTTTAAAATAGGACTCATAAAGTACGATAAAATGTGCATTAAAATATAAAAGGATGCATATAAAATACTAATATTAAAGATCATATAAATATTTTTCATTGCTAAAATTCTTGAAATTTGATAATAAATATATTCATGTTTTTAAGAGTATTACTTTTTATCTTCATAATTATCTTTTTCTTTTAAATTAAAAAAAAATGAACAAATACGACATCTTTTCCCTGTATTATATCTAAGCATTGTGCTAGATATTCTTGTCATAATAATATTACTATTAACAGTTTAATAACGGTGGTAATTCTGTCGTTCTATGCAATTTTCGTTTCATATATTAATATATAAATAGAAAACTGTATGACAACAAAAGTTGTCAACACTAATACACAAATATTCTACAGAATTATACTGCATTTATAAATTACTAAATTCAAAAACATGCTTAAGAAAGATGCATGCATTTAAAAGTAAAACAGCCAATAACGCAAAATATATTTAATTGCTTTTTACAAAGTATCGTATTAAATTTTATCATTTAAATAATAATCTTTTCAAAAAATATTTGCAAATTTATGTGCAAGATTAACGTGTCGAATTGTTTTCAAATACTGCTGCCTAATTAAAATTATAAAGCAATCATATGCAATTTTTGCAAAGCTGACTGGCAAACGTTTTCTGTTTCCTTTTTTTCTTCTTTCGTTGCTTTAACTTATTAGTAAGAAAAGAGAAGAGAGAGAAAATTATGTTGAATAATATCTATTATATGAGAAAAACAGTGAATATTCACAGATTTTTATATTTATCTACAGTAATGCACGACTTACCTTATGCATCCTAGAAATTGAAATAGAAACTGATCTAACAATAACAATATGTGTGTACTGCGTTTATATTCTATTTACTCGTTTTTCAAGAATAAATTTCATTTAATCATATCTTATAAAGAAAAAATTGCATTACTTTTAAAGTACTAGTGACTTGTGCGTATAAATAGAAATGTATAAATCGTAGATAAACTTTCCTTCCATAAATAAATAAATGTTACCTTAATTGATTTCTAGCTATAATTAATAACGTTCGTTTCGTGGGTATGTATGCAATCTTAAAAATCTCTATTATCAGAGCAAACTTCTATGCAATAAATTTATGAATTTGAGCTTCCTCAATTTCATTGCTTATAACTAATAAGATAAATTTAAAATCGTAAAATAATTTTTTAGTATCATACATTAAATTAAATTATTCCCATTTCATTATCCCCATACTATACTGTAGAATAAATCCGTGTAAAATAACATACAACAAAGCAACATATAACACAGCTAAAAAAAAAAGCATTTTTGAAGCTACAGAAGAGTTATGCGTTTTTCGAAGTACATTGATACCAATAGCAATAGGGACACTGAACTATCGTCAAGATAATATTTAAAAAAAAAACATGTTAATATCATTGAAATTTTACTTGAAATGATTTTAATACGTTTTGATCTGAATGTGATTATATCTATCGTAAGATCATGCGTTATTTTAATCCATGAACAGTAGAAAGCGATTAAGAATTTCAGAAGCGACATAAAAGCTTTAAATACACACCCTATTTCGTTGGCTGGTTGATTATTGTTATTGGCCGGTCCACCGTTCACGTTGTTGTTAATAGTGTTGGAGTCATTAGTTTCTTGTAACGTTTGACACGTATTCAATAAAGAGCTCCATTGCCTCATCACTTCTTCGCCTTGGGCCTCCAATTCGGAGAGAATTGTAGCGTTATCCATATCTTGCAATGCCGTGCCTGTCTCCATTCTAAAATGCAGAAAAATATTTTAAAAATTTATTATGCCTTGTGATATAAAATACCAAATAAAAAAAATTTATTAGAATTTTCTAATAAATATAACAAGTAGGTGTCTAGCCAACAGTGTATACCGTTTTAACAACAAAGATTCGAGAAATATATAGAGTGCATCGTCTTAGTTAAAACATACAAAGCAGATGAGACGCTTTACATGTAGAAATTTGTAGATTCGAAGAATACGGAAGAAAATACCAACCGATGTTGATTTTCTTCGTAAGAGCTCGCATCGCTGTGTTCGTAATCCAATATCAAATCATCAGAAGCGATAGATTCACAAGGAGATAAAGTGTCGACACTGCCAGCTCGACTTATTCGTTTGCCATGGTGAGGGCTGTTAGTCGCGTTTTTTCCATGTCCAGTGCCTGAAAAAAATAATAATTTGTAAATATTTTCCATATTTAAAATGCGTAAACAGCATATATCTAAGTTTACACGATCGAAACTGTACGGTTATATGTATCGCTCATCGATAAATTACGTTCCAAATTAAAATGTACGTATTTTTAGACTACAGTCGATATTAAGTCGCGTTATAGTTTACAAAGTAAACGAGAAAATTATTCCATTCGTACACCGTTAAGTGTAATGAATACATCGACGTAAATAGAACGATTTAGTTGCATAAATTTCTGAAATATTCACCTGTTTTAGGACTGGACTCGACCAGAGTGTGACTGTTCTCGGTGACGACTTGACTGGCCATAGTAGATTGTGTCTCAGCGCCAGCCCTCGAATCGTCAAAAACAAGACCAGGTTGATCAGCGATCTCATCGTCGAAGAACTCTCTGCCCTCCGATAAGCTCAACGAATTCGAGGCGTTGGTTGGCGTTCCAGGACTATCGTCGTCTATAACGGTACCAGATTGTTCCATCGCGTTCTCCCTTTTCGGAGCTTTCGTGTCCGACTGAGTAATACTGGCGGTGAGACTGTCGAAAAGACTATCAACAGGCGAGGTTTCGTCATCTATAAGGGTTGTTGACGTAGCCGCAGCTGCGGCGAACGCAGGATCTTCGATGGTAAGAAGCACGGAACGCAATGGAGTTTTTGGGAGCGTTCCAGACTTAGACATACTCGAAGATGAAGTTTGCATGTGTTGTACAGACATAGAACGTTGACATTCGTCGCTCGAGCTCAACGAATACTCGTCGGCCATAGCTTCTCCATGACCGTATTCAGGGTCATCGGAACTCGGTGGACTGAAGTCTGACTTAATAGAAGGAATCTTCTCGGAATGTGATCTGTCTTTGTAAACTTTCTCCTCGCCTAATCCTTCGTCGTAACCCTCTGACGAGGTGGTAGACATGGACGTCGTAGATTCGACAAACCTATTGTCCTTATTTACGATCCTCTGATATTGCGTGGCTCTCTCGCGTACCAGGCCGGTGTTAGCCGCGGTGAAGGTTTTTGGCAACGGTATAACAGATATCTCGGTGACCGTGCTATCGTCATCCCTTACATCCCTGACATCGAAACTTTTCCCATTTACGACCATCCTTAAGTTCCTAGATCTACCTACACCACGCCTTCTTGTTAACGATCCATCCGTATAATCCACGCCCCTTGAATCGCTCTCGCCCGCGCAACCTAGCTGACTTCCTACACCGGAATCTTCCGTGCTCGAGCCTTCCTTCGAGCTCGTCGAGCTCTTCGACGCCGCGGACACCTTTCTGCTTTGATTCGCCGCTGTTTTCGCCACCTTCGAGTTCGCGTCGGTCATTCTTACAGCGTACTGAGGTAGAGGCAGGTGTCTGGCGTGCAGAGTATACCTGCCGATCGGCTCTGGAATGCCTGATACTCTGCGATTCGCGTCCGTATGCGTGGTATTAGCATTGTTGTAGGAAACGTTATTATGTACCGGTGAGGATTTCACTTTTATCGATTGCGGCACGTTGGAAACTTGGGTCACCCTGTGCGGCTGTTTCACCAAACTCTCCTGTTGCTGGTGTTGTTGCAGCTTCTCCTGATTGTAATGGCTCGCCGTGTGACTGCTGCAAATGTCGCTGACTTTGTTGGTGAATTTCGGCTGCGGCTGCCGATACCCGAAACGATTCGTCCTCACGGCAATCCCGCTGGATTCTTTCTTGGGTGGCGCGAGCCGCGGTGTCGATCTGCCGGATGACGAATTGTGAATCGTCTGGGCGGCGTCGTCGTCCCGTCTACGATTCTGTTCTGGTCCGGCCGATTTCGATCGTGGATGCAGCATGCTGGATTCCGTGGAGTAGCTCGTTATCGGCATCGGTATTCCGGAGGCCGGTCTTCGTCGAAAACCAAAGGACATTGCCGTGCCGCGCGTATGCGAGCCGCCGCGTTTCGACGCGCCCTTATGCTCGTTCTGAAACATCAGCAAAGAAAAGTACTGGAGAGTAAGAACGCTGAGAATGTCGAGAATCTTTTAGCAACGCGTCGAGTCTTTACGTCCTTTGCACTTTCTCTGCCAGCGTTTAGAGATCGATAAAACGGACGTGCACTCCTTTTACGCAGCTGTTTACATCACACACCGCGTTATTTTTACTTGTTACAACCTCGCGAGAAAGTACTTGCCTGCGTTAGACGCGACCTGCCAAAGATAATGCGAAATACGCACGATTACGAATTCATCTGAAGTCTAAGGTCGAATAGCCGCTTGGCTTGTCGATAATTATTATCTTCGCTGTTACACACGTTACGATGTTACGCGGCCGAATATGTATACCAAGGGCGGAAAAACGCGAGCAACAAAAGCGGATAGACCGATAGCTAGGATTTCTATTTTAAGTAATACGCGGATATACTATATGAAAGATCGGTCAATGTTAATCGATAGTTCAGCTATCTCCTACAAGGTGTATACTTTGTCGAACAATGTTCTAATTGAAAAGGTCCGTAACGTTAAGAACGGAATGTTAACGTTAAGAATGTTAATTAACGGAATGTTAAGAACTTCACCGTTGGGGCGACTCTACAATTTATATATTTACGTAATATGAGAATATTGTTGCATAATGTAAACATCGTTATATCGGTTGCATTGTAAGCTTGCGTTGATCATTATCTCGAAATAATTAGTTTAATCGCTGATATTGACAGTATTTCGTAATATTTACATAAGCGGTAGCATTTATATTAAAATGCAGATCAATGTCAGGCAATTGTTAATTTTGTTGGCAAATTGAAGCGCATGGAAAATTGTAAAGACGAACGAACGAGGAAATTTTGAATCTTCCGTATTTGTCTTTTTATTTTCCTAGAAGCCGGACATTTCCCTCGTGAGATCCTTTATCGACACAATGTTTCGTGGATCGATCGTATTATTTGATATATTGATATATTCACCGTGACTGATCCTTTCGTATTAAGTTATATTCTCGAATAGCAAGAAATCTTGTTTTGCGATAGAACAAGATTCCTCGTTGTTTTGTAAGATGCTTCGATTCGTTTCTTGTCGATTTACGCAGGTAAGAACCTGATCTAATTACCGTCCTCATTTTCAAATTGGATATGGATTTTTCATTCGCGCTCTAATTGCACGACGCTTGCACCGTTTGCTTTCTGCAAATATACAGGTTGATAAATTTTCAACTAATCTGTGACAGCGATCGATTATGCGAAGTACGAAATGCGTGGAATATTTTTTTCTCAAATGATTCATAATTTGATAAATAGATAAGAGCGATGACGAATCAAAGCTCGAAGAACAAACTCGTAGCACAATCGCTGTAAGATATTAAAAATTGATATTGTATAGGTTCGACGCAACGTATCAATCGTAACGCTGCGATGCATCGATGATCACACGTGCCAGGTAACTTCACAGTGAAACGAAAATCTGAAAAATGCGAGGTAACCCGATTTAAAGTCCAGAAATAGAGCAACTACGTTCCCAAATCGACCAACTTCTCTACGCTTTTCGTATACTCGTTCTACGAGTCGCAGAGTGGCGTTTAAACTCTTCGATAATCAAAATACAAGGAAAAAGAAACGCGTCTAATCTCGTCGATATCCGTTTCCCTCTGCGAGTGAAATCACGTAGAAGAAAAATCAAACGAAATCCGATAGCCACAAAAAAGAAGTTCCCCGTGTAATTGCTGCAACGAGCGTTGCACTCGGTCAAGTGGCATAATTTAGGATCGTTTTATCCGCTTAAAAACAATTTCGACACGTGGTTTCCACTCGACGATAACGAATCATTTTCCTTATCGTCCCTCTACAGCGATCGCGATAAAATCCTCTTGATTGGTAATTTAACGTGCAAGCCCTTGCAACGCGACCGCACGTACGGGGCAGATATCGGTCGTGCGTTGTTTTGGCGCATGAATTTCGCAATGTGTCGTCACAAACGGTATTAATCTTCTTCGTGTTACTTGTCACCAGATGCACCGCGTCAAGGGAAACGCAGATTTTACACGCACGACAGATATATTCGAGCAAACACGACGCAGCTGACGTCTCGTGGACCTTCTTTCTTGGAGCAACACCAGCCAAACAGAGAGTGTGCTATCGAAGATGGGGGAATATTTATCGCGCAAAAGTGGTCACTATGTGTGATAGCGCGAAAGCTAGGACGAAACACATCGTCGATCGAAAACACATAGAAGGATGCATCCCTTACCGCAAATCCGAATTCTTTCTCGTTCTCCAGGCAATCATCCTCGCACCTGGTGCCAATAGACCGGTAATCCATGTCTTCGGGCCAGTGTCAGCCGGCTGTTAAGAAGACTGTATTACGATCGATCCCGGCGTCCAGCCTGCGAGAAGGTTACGTTTGTCTCTTCTAAATCCGCAACGCTGACATCCTGCACCGACCGCTGTGCGCGAATATTTTTAACCGAGGGAGGCGCACAGCCCAAAGTACCGGCCAGGTTTTTCGGCCCGAGCAAACCTTCCCCGTAATCTGTCACCTTTTTCGGCTCCTGCACACGTTCGTTTCGTACGCGTTGTCGCCGAAAGACACGCGCACCGATACCTCGTCCGGCTCTCCCTTTCGCCCCTCCACGCCCGCTGGTCGTCCGTCACTCTCTTTCTCACCCTCGTCACTTGCCCCCTCTTTCTCGCTTCTTCTTCACCCTCGAGCTCCTTCCTTCTTCGACACAGCCGTTTCTTCCTCTAATTGACCGTCTCTGTTCGACCTCGCTTGCACACCACCCAACGAAGAGAGAGAGAGAGAGAGAGAGAGAGAGAGTACACGGCTGGCAAAACGTGGAATCGATCGACGAAACTGCGCCGGCGTCGCGACGCCACCGCACACCGCGCGCCGTGCCACTCGCGTAGACTGCGAACGACTGATGTCACGAGTGCGCCCGCGCTCGCCTTTCGACGTGTTCCTATATCTAATTGTAAGTACGCTGTTTGCCGGCCTCCCTCTATTCTCTTCTACAGCAACGTGCACAAAAAGCGGACCACCAAACGTTCAACGTCGTCGTGCGAGGGTTTGACGTCTAACGTTCCACGTTTTCGCACCTACCCACCCGCCAACGTGCTCCTGTGACTCCTGACTGGCCACTAATCGCGTTACAAGGGACCTCTTGCGCGATTGAACTAAGATGATTATCCGAAATTTTACGAACCATGAGTCACAAGGGGATAACGTTAAGTTTGGCAAGGAATCGAGTGGACGCTTCGCACGCGCGGCTGAATTTTCATAGTCGCCGATCGCGCTGATACCTAGATGTTTCTCTTGATTTTTTGTTTCTTCGTGTCGCTTCATATCCCGAGAGCGATACTTTTCGTATAAAATGGCTAAAAGTGGGAAGAATCCGTTTGCTCTAGCCGAAGGTATAATTGTTCGAGCAAACGATATTTCGCGATGTCTTGGATGCGTTAACGAACGATATTTCAGCCTTGCAGAAGCCAAAGCGTCGAAGCCGATTTTTGCTCGATTTTTCCAGTTTCGTCGCGCGGATAACGTGATTTAACGTTGAATTTTGAAGAGACAGACGATTCGCTTGCACAAGTCCAGTTACCACGAGAAAGCGACACGAGTAACGGTAAATTGGAAAAACGATTTAAAGCAACGTCCATAGCGTCGTTATTCTCTATTTTTCAATTTATGGAGCCGATCAGTGTGTCTTCCGAATTGCTCGTTGCTTAAATTGCGAAGGCACGTTCAAGCGCAGAGTCGATCAAAGCGACAATTTAGGAATCGGTCGATTGGATGTACCAAATTCTGAAGTTGTTCTCGCGTGAAAAGCGAGAAACCTGAGTTATCGCGTTCTTTCGCTTTGATCTTCGCTCACGAGCTACCCGATGACACTGCTCGATACGAAATTAGAAAAATGCAAAGCTTTCTTGTACAACAGTTGCGCCTACGTATAATCCACAACTTGTCAATCGTCGATTCGCTGAAATTATTACTTGGAAAATTGTTGTGCAAGCGGGCCTGGCTGCTTCTACGTTCCGATGGTTTAGGTATAGTTACGCGTTATACCTTGCCGATTAGGTGAACGCCTCTTATGCAATTTTGGGAAATCGTGAGATCGAAATATCATGTATATAATACTTTGTTTCTTTTCTTTTTTTAATTAATTTTATTCGTCCGATGGTAATTTATAACGCCTTTCTAAGTACGATCCATTCTTCTTCCTCATTTCCTTCCCCTCTCTATGTTCCACTGTTTGTAACGTTTTGCTTCTTCTTCTAATCGATTTTATTTCAATTCCGCGTTATCACACAGTTGATTATCGATCAAGCTTAACTACGCTATTCTCGGTTCTTTGCGTTTCGTATACGTAACGATACGTTCGTCGCGGTATCTAGTAAAAATTGAATCCATTTTAGGTAACGTGGAAATATTTATGCTTTTCGTTTGAAATTCAAAGCAGGTTTATCCGGCTGCCGATCGATACTTTATGTTACGATTAATTTGAATCTCTATTTTGAAATCGTTTTCAGTAAGTGCATCTTCTTCTTCGTCTGGATATCTATAAATATACTGCTTGTTTTTTCAGTAAGTGTTACCCTTCCTAATGGTAGGCTCGCGTTTAAATATACATTCTTTTCGGGTTTAATCTTCTGCAAGATTTTTGTCACTTCGGTAAGCGTTGCTACAGAAGGCTCAAACGTTCGCCGTGAACACACGAAGGCGACAGGAGAAAGACATCGTACGACAGATATATATCTTTGTCGATTGCTCGATTTTCACGTCAGTTCGCGATTAAACGGAAGAATTTTCGACGTACGAAGAATTAACGGCGTAATTAAAGAAAAAGAAAATAATCTGCCAATAATATTCTGATCGTTTCTCGCAACTGAAGCTAAAACTAGATTCGACAAATTTTCGCAGATTTCAATGTTCGATACGCGATCGTGAGAAATTGTAAACTGAAGCAAATCGTTCCTTTCAATTTTAAACCTGACGATTTAGTTGGCTCGATTTGTGCGCTTTCGAGTCTAGAAAACACTCGCTGTTACGCAGTTACGTAACTAACTAACCGATTAGACGGTCTAAATTAATAATCGCCACTCGTGAAAATCGCTGTATGTCTGTGTCTCTTTCGTGCTCGCGAGTACGCGCGTGAATTTCGACTTACGTGGATGTTGCTGTGGAAGCACGCGCGTTACAGAATACGCAACGAGCGGAAAATTAAATGTCAGACGAAGAATTTGTACCTCTCGCGTATGTTAGCAAAATTACTCAATTTACCTAGTAGATACCGACAATGAGACGTCACGTTTCTGGCGAATAAGTCAGACTTCTCAACGGTCCATTGAATATACTATACTCGTTGGTCACGAGACCTTTCATTCATGAGAAATGAAATTATATCGTTGCACGCATACGATATACGACGTGTATACGATATCTTAAGTTTTATTTTAACATTAAAATATTAGTATCTTTAAATTGCGTGTAAATGGATGTTTGCAAACAATTTCTGTAAATTTTCCTATAGCTGTTTAGAAGATGCGTAGCAATTTTTTGCTACAGGATATAATTCCACGTAACAATAAATATGAATATGTACATATTCTTTGTGCACCGTAATTTATTACTTCGTGAAAAATAACATTGCTTTTGCTTGTCTTCTGACAAGCTATGATGTTTTTAATATTTAATTAATTTCAGTCCTTGCGTTCAACAAATTGCGTAGAATAATTTCTCAGCTGAATAAAATTTCGAAAATATTTTCCTTCGATAATAATTAGAGTATTTTACGCTCAGCTTTGGTATAAATATCTACGAATTTCATAGTAATTTTCCTCTTTCCTATTGAGAGCCTACGTATTACCAATGGTCTCTGTTTACATTTCATATTACATGTTCGTTGCTACGTTAGAACGAGGCCAGATTCATCAAATATCTAATTTCTTATCTAACTATGATTTATCCGTAAGAATTTATTAGAAATTATCGTTCTAATCGTCGCGTTACTGCAAAACAATTTTCTTTCGTTTATCTTATCTTTCCCTCTTCTGCTTCTGCACCTTATAAGAGAGCCAGATAACTTCCAATTTTTCTGATAAAACTTATCTTTCTACTCTACACGCATCTTTCGTGTTCTTCGAGGTTTACACAAGCTAAAAACAAAGACCATAGGTGCATATATTTTATAACGCGCATCGTACGTAATTAACGAAATATTATAACAAAGTGGCACGAAATAGTTATTTAAGATTTTATAAAGACTGTATTTTTACGCATGACGACTAGTGTTTCATGTTATGCACAAAGATTTCTTTTTAGATTTTTCCCAATAAATGGTACAATTACACTCGGTGAAAATGTTAAATATTCTTGTAAAGATTAAATATTGTTACAATAATGATGCGATAGTAATTCCAATAACAAACGTTTGAATCAAATAGCGAATACGAGTGCACGAAAGATTTAACTCCTTAAATGTCATGAAGAACTTTTATACAAATTTACATCCTTATGGTCGCGACTAAAGAAATGGAATTCGAATAGAAATTTATCTTTCTTACTAAAAATTATACCCGATATTCTGCTTTGAATATTTTATATAATTCACCGTACTTTAAATATCGCACAAATACGTGAAAATTCGCAGTCTAATTATTTCGATAATTTCGTCAATCAAATTACACGAAATAAGAAATAGATTGATATAAAAGGAAAAAACGTCTCATTGAAAAATAAAGATACGTCCAAATACTTTTCGTAGCCACCGTATGTGGGCGTAATTATGAGCAGCGAATGTCGTTATATACTCGGAATTGATGTGAATCCATCGCGTAAATCTTCACATTGATTTTTCTAATACGGTAACTTCGTTGATCTGGAAATCTGAAACTGCCGTGGAACGATGCACGTTGGATAGCCCGGACACAAAACTGAGAAACGAGCGAGCTTCGGTGTTATCACCAACTCGAGTGCGAGAAGACGATGTAAAGAGCATGTGCCATGGGACTTCGCACAATATCCCTTTCAGACAGTATGATAAGCCCTGCCGTGTTCTTCAGCCTCGCAACTAGAGGTCTGAGTCTTATGCTCTATAGTCCTCCTTGGAGAACCAGTGCTGCTACTTGAATGTTCTTCCCTCTTTTCCACCCCTTGCTCGTTAATATTGTAGCTTCACGCAGCAACTTGAAACCTCGGTGAAAATTGCACGGTGAACGAACTTCGCTCCTCCTTCGGTAAATATACTATTGTGCATTTCGCAGAATATCTCTATCCCATTATGGTGTATATATTAACCATATCTAAGTATCAGCTCTTATACCGTAAAACAAACTTAGCATTCCATTGCGGTTTAAGTAACTTCGTCTAAATATTTGCTCCAAGGTGCGTCGCGCTATTGTACATTTAGCACGGACTTTTCATCCCATTGTAGTCTTGTTACGTATCCATTTGATCGTCCCAAAAGTTTCTAACGAGTCATCTTGTTCTATTCGAACGATCATCGATCGAATCGTACATAATTCAGTAAAATAATATGAACAAACAATTCTGTGTATCTACTATTTCCTTATAAAACGAAAGGAATTTTCGGGACGACTGAATAAAATAAAAATGTTAGCTCTTATTGATACTTGGTATATCGATGTTCCACCGACGCTGTCTGACTCTGATAGTATACAAGTTATTTTTGCCAAAAAATACGAAAGAAAGAAGAACGCGCAACTGCGTAATGTAAATGAATTGTTAAGTATCGCGTTGCGTTAAATCGCATTCGTCGGTCGTGTCGAGGCTTATGCCAGTTACGATCTTTTTGCCTATGTGCACGCTCGATAATAAACTGTTCAATACATAAAAGCCTGTCGCGTAATTATAATACGAATGACAGCTACTTGAATGTTTTACGAGAGGAATTTCGTCAACGTGTAATCATAATTGGCATAGAAAGAACTTTGCTGTTGGAAATGTTTAATTAGCACCAATTCGTTGTAAACCTTTTTAAATAAGAGATTACGATCCTTTTATAATCTGTTTCTTCTCAGGCAGAAGGTACGTTTCGTTCTTTCACTTTCAGGGATAAAAAGAGTGAAAAAAACACGCGTTTCACTCGGATGACGCAGGCTGTGCACGATGTGCATTGAAAAGCGAACTTTCACGTTGAACTTGGCAAACACGAAAACAGCTCGCGGATAACGCTGACAATTAGCGTGACGTTTATCAGATTCTTCTCAAGGTTATCGTAAGAGCGACGAGTCATCAGATTTTGACACGGGTTCCTCCTCTTCTTCTATTTTTCCATATTCCTGCCTTCGGTTTCGTCGCTTTAATCTCGCTCCACCGTGTCAGCATCTTTTAACGCGGGTCAACTAGCTTTGGGTCCGCGTCGCAACCTCCTTATTAAAAAATATGACTCACTCGGAAGTCGAATTGACGAAACCGAAAATCGCAAGGCGAAGCAAAGCGACAGCCAGACTGCGGATGTTCGCGCAATTTTATATTTCCATGAATATAGCTAAAAAAAAAGAAGACAGACTCTAGATAGATTCTAAAACGAATTTGTTTCGTCTGTTAAATTTTACAACAAGCATCGTACCATGAATATTTTACACATTACGCGCATTTTGTAAATTTTTGCAACCTTACATTTCCAATCAGATTTTCATTTCCTACTTCAGACCAGAAAATGCATAAACGTCCGCGACTTAGCGATAACGTCGCGAGAATTATTTTTCAAGATTTACCTGGAAGCTCGATATCGCTCGTACCGATGTTCCCTTGCGATGGACGAACTCATAATATAATTATATATAATTGCTCGTTTAAATGCCGGACATTAATCGCGTACTTGGCTAATGAACTTGAGAAACATAGAGAAACCGGAGCTGATCGGTTCGACTTCTGAAAGGCTGACATATGAAAGTAAATATACGAAATTAACGAAAAGCAATTTTATATAACACTCTGGCAAATATTTCATTCGGCTTAAAATACGCAGCCTTCTGTAAATTAGAAACCTTTTGCCGTGGAATTTGTTATATCGTTTCTCTTCGTTCGCAAGTAATTTAATCGAGAAATTAATACGCTTATCGTTTCAAGAGTCTTCTGATTTGATCAAAGGTTCCAGCGAGAGCTGTAAAATATATGTCCCCGCCTTTTCACTAAGATAATTAAGAATAATTCGAGCGCTGGTATTCTACGAAAGTGGTGCTCACGTCCAAGTACAAAGTACAGATTTTATAATTTCCCTCGCGCGTTACACTTTGCATAGCTTCTAACGAAGCGTGAAATTGAAATGTTATGCTCAACGTTTTTCGTTTGCATCGCGGATCGTCAAAGGGGAAGAATCTAAATGAGATGATAATATTTCATTGCGAATTATAAATATAGAATAGATTATTCTTCGACAATAACATTAGAATTGTTAAACGTTAGGCTAGTAGCAAAAATACTAATTCAGGAGTCGAAACAAAACGAAACGATAGAAATTTAAATATCGATTTGGTCTGTAAATAAAGAAATTACGTACTTGCGCCGATATCTTGCCTCGGGATTTCTTAGTTTTCTTTTCTAATTTTTAATAATGCTGACAAGAGCGATTGTTTTTTAAAATTGTAAATTGTTAATAAGAGGAATAGAGTATAACTTCTTTTTCGTAAAATTTTAAATACTACATTGAGCGAAATTATAAAAGTATATTTCAACAAAATATTGGAAAATTTAAAGGTAATAATATAAACGTTTACGCCCTGCAGTATTCTGCCATCTAGCGTAAAATCAGGGAATTCTTTAAATAGTAAAAGCAGAAGGTAAATTCCACCGAGTAGTTTCGCAGGCGAGCAAGTTACCATTGGTCGATGGTAATTTTGTTGCCTTGAGACTCGCAAATTGTTAAAATTATAGAAATAATTACAGAGAAAGTACATTATATGTTAATTAAAATAATATTATCGTTCTGTTTAAATATCAAACATTTCTTTGTACTTTATAACTCATAACGAATGCGATAACTGATAAAGTTACGAAATATTGTGAAATTTTATATAATTTTTCAAATATCTATTTATACTCTTTTACTCTACGTATAACTCTGTATATAGAATGATATGACAGACTGCGAATCATAGTGATACGAGATATTACGTTACATTATATTTTTGTAAAATGGTCTTTCGTGTTTCTTATTAGAAAAAAAGTCTGCTGAAGTTATCGAAAAGACTTGTCCTACTTTTAGCATAATATATAAGAGGTAACGTAGAAACTTCTCAGAGAAAAGTTTGACTTTAAACCTTTCCGCGTCGAATCTGTTTATAAATTGCCAAACAAATCTTTCGTAGCAAGAATAGCGATATTTTTGCAGAGCAGACACATCGCGCTAGTACTTGGGATTAATTTTACTTACTATCTTCAACACGTAATTGAATTGTACAACCCGGTGATTCCACGAAAAGATAGCAAATGTCGCTCCTAATTACTAATTCATCGTCGATTTCTACGCTTCAACTATGAACACCAATCAAAGTTCCAAATTATCCGTGTACTTACAAGTAGCACGTATATGTACACGCGCGTACATAATTTTTCTCAGAAACGTAGAAAATTGGCTTCCTGCGTTTGATAAATTCGATGGAAAAAATTCATTAGAAATAAACCGAGCTTCGTGATACAGCACGCGCGTGTTCGATCATAGACGCGCGTCTCGATCGCGCTCGTCGATCTTTCGACTAAGCAATTCCTCGGGAATCTTTCTTTACCGGCCCGACGAATCTTTCTCCGACATCAATATTCATGTACGAATTCCTTCGAATAAAACGTGCACGAAACTTCCCCCATAAGGATGCGAGTGAATGCAAGAAAGGAAAATGCCAGTGCTCGGAAAATCAACGCGAAGAAACCGGGCAAAAAAACGGAGAGAGGAACTTCTCCTTCTTCCTATCTCGAGCGTAGGTGTTGATCCTCCTGGTTTCATGTTCTTTTTCCTTTTTTTTTTTCATATTGTTTCCGGTTAGCGGATACCCGCCATGAAACCAGCTGGCATAACGGAGAACAATGGAAAGCGGATATAACGAAAGGAAAGAGCAAGAACTACGCTCGAGTGAATTAGCATCGGTGATGAACTTAACAATTAATTACTTTCACATATCACGACCGGTCGTGCAAACGAGTAGCCGTGCGAAAAACATACGCGTCCACCGCGACGTTCTTTTATGCATAATTAACGCACGTCGTCGTGTCGATCACGTAAGAGCACTTGTACCCGTAGGAAGCACGACAACATATCGGTCGTGTTTAAATAAATCTGTACGCGTGTAACCGAGGATTATTCATCTTTAGCTTTTGCAAAACACAGAGGGAGGTTGAAAAAATGTACACGCGTTTGGATAGCGATGAATTATATGGGAAAGAAGGAAGAATTACGTATGAAATATCAACGCGATGAATCACGAAATTGCTATTGTCGAAATGTGTACGCGTTTATTCGATCGCGTCTACAGTGTGTCTAAGAATCGATGGTTCCAGGTTGTCCGAAAAGTGTCTTTCTCTTACAAACATGTCTCTTACAAGAATGCATTTTTATAGAAACATGAAACTGCTTTTATCAAACGAAACTTTTGGGACAACCTAACAACAACCGACGTAGAAACGTAGAGTAAATTTTTTTTTTCATTCGCATTGTTTCCGATTCCGAAAACTGACTTTGAACATTTGTCTCTGGTGTGTGCGTGTTTTCCTAGTTAGCTACGAGCGAACGATCAAACAGGAGTAAGCGAAAGACGCGGAATAGTATTTTTCGCTTCTATTCGTACTCAGAATAAAACGTGATCGTTTTTGAACCAACAGAAAAGATTAAAAGATCGTTTAAACATTTATGTTGAAGTGGTTAACGCTTCTAAGTAAACTCTACATCTGTACCGACTAATTTTCTGACTCGCTAAAGCCATCAGGCAGGCCATAGACAAAAGACAACCACATGGCAACCATAGACAAGAGACAGGCAACGATGGCTTCGGTGTTCAGTTCCTAGATCTGGACCAGCTCAAACTGTATTCATATTGTACCAACGTTTCTTTATTAAATATAGTTTACTATCTGACGATTTATCCACGCGCTTTTCTCTCTATCTATATAACCAATAACCACGACAATTTATTCGTCTAAATAACTATAATGTAAAATTTTCTATTTACGAGTAGCGAAAATATTCGCAGTTACGCGAAATGTACCTTTCTCGAATATATACTTTTCGCAAGAGTCGTGGCTAAAGGAAAACTACGGTACGTAGACCTCTGCTAAAATATGCAAAATCCGTAATCTTACGTGTCCGGTACTACGTAGGCAGTCAAGCAACGTGGATAATTGTACACGTCTGGCAAACAATACGTTTATTACCATTACGCAATTGGACAATAGAAAATCTAATATCTCTTCCCATATTTCCTTTGCTACGTTAATTTTTATTCTTCCGTTATACGCAGCAGAAAGAAAGATATGCAACAATGGTGGAAAATTAAAATTCGAAAACTACCTATATCCTTGTTCAATTTATTCAGAATTTCTTCAGTTTTAATATCCTGATACGTTAATAAGAATTCTTATTGACTCTATCATCAGGAAAGATTAAAAAAAAAAAACGTGAGACAGCTTGTCCTCAAAATTGACGTAACTGTTACAACGAAGACCAACGAGATCTCTTATGGAGTTGCGCAAGTTACATAAAAATTCGAAGACGCAACAGGAATATCAAATAGAATGACACGAGCGTAACTGATATTTGCGAAGCTTTCTTTAATTAGCTGTGCGCGAAATACGAATACGAAAAGTGGATACTACACGGACGAAAACAATACGTACCAATTATTGAAAGTTCCTTGAAACGTGAATGGTTGTAACGTACGATCAGTAAGCGTAAAATAACGGTGGAGTTACCGCAAAACGAAGGCCTTTCGTAATTTGTTTTTTAAGCTGATACCGCGTATATTTTTGTCGCGTATATTTCTACTATTGTGCATATACATACCGCGTCGTATCAATGCGGTCGCTATGCTACATTCACATTTCGTTGAACACAAATGAAAAAAGAAATTGGATTCGTTCGTCGCAAGAAGACGATGAATATGTCTAAATGTCAAACTGGCATAGTTTTTCTTTTTTTTTTTTTTTTCCTACATGACATTTACATTTTTAGGTTTTCGTAACATCGTTTCTTCTCCGTGCTTTTCAATTTAGGGAATTGACCAACGGTGGCTCCCGAGCAGCTCGTCTTTCTAACGCGCGTTGTCTTATCTGCTTCATATTCGATAGTATGTTTTTTCCCCGCTAAAGAAAAATTCAACAGCATATGTTTCTATTAATAGACGTGTCTTTCCAACTACCAAAGTGTTCGCCAGTTTCAAGCATGCTCGTTCTTAAACGCTCAGATCTTTCATCCAGCCATCGATACGTGCGCCAGTTAACCGACGTTAACTACTAACGTAACACCTCGTGTTACTCGATAAACGTAACAGGTTGAACGCGATGAAAACGAAGAGGACAGAATTCCAAATACCGACAGAAACCATACTAAGGACAATGAACTTTCTAAGCATGGCCTTCAATCCGTATCTCACAGAATCAGCCAGCTTTTCCGCTACGTAAAGTTATAAGATACAGGTATAGTATTGCGGTACGGTAATCGAAGTGCTATATCAGATTCGAGGCACTATTCGCGCGTTCACTTATACCGTACGCCTAACACACCGCAAAGAAGTCCGGTTAGTCGAATAAATTCTCGCCATTACTCGCATAATTTGATATTTCGCAGTACGCACTAAATGGTTAACCCGCAAATAATATAATATAGTCTGGAGCTGCTGAGAGAAAAGGAAGATTTTTAATATCGATCCCACGCCGTTTCTGAGACGAAGATCCTAGTTTTAAAGAAATTTTCCATCTGGTTTTATCTTTATTTACGTGAGCCGTTTACGAGTGAAAACTCCATCTTTTTTGACATTTTAACATCGCGACACTCGATCGATACTTGATTTTACATAATTTCGACAATTCTTTCTCTACTTTTATAGTACATTCTAGTAGTATATTCTACTAGTATATTCTGTTGCGTAATTGAGGGTATTGTTCAAATTACCTTGAGACTAGATATTTGTCTAAGGTAATTATCCGAATAAATTTAATTCGGTCAAGTATTTTATCCGCTGGATTGAAATTTATAAGTGTGGTTGTCAGAAACCAGCGAAATAGAAAGAAAAAATAACTTTAACGCTATTTCACTGGCACGGTAAAGGATATTAAATTTTCAATTTACACGCGAAAATAAATTTCCCGATTAGATACCGGATTATTAAATAGAAATAAAATATCTTGTATGATATAAAGATATTACCATAAGCAAGTACAGTTATATAATCGTTGAATTAATAAACGAGGCAAGGTAATTTATTCGTTTACGTAAACTTGCAATTCAAATTAACGAGACCGCGATATCGTAAATTCTCGAAAACTATAAAGTTTAATTCACTCAAACAAGCATCGATCGCTGTGATCAATCCGGGAACATTTCGTAAAAACTTTCCGCTAACGAGAAATTTGTGTGTAGTAGGTATACGTATACATAACTTGATCTAAAACGTCGAAACAAGTTCTTGAACGCGCAACGCATAAAAAGAAGAGCCTTCAAGCGAGTTCAACGAAGGAAGTAATGTGCAAAATCAGGCATGTATATTGAAATGCTACAAATGGTGGAGTGAAAGGACGGAGAAGAACAAGAAAGCCTGTGATGTATATTTTGTCTAAGCAGTGGCGTAACCAACAATAAGAAAATTCCGAAAAATCTTATTGCTATCAATAGCATTTAATTTCTCACGGTATATCGTAAATAGCAATTTTTACTACGTTAAATTACAAACTTTTTTACATTTATCCTGTTATACAAATATTTTCTATTTACTTTGTATTATGATATTCTATTATTCCGTATATTCTTTAACATCAAAAATTTGCATCAACTCAGAAAGGTACCTCGAAACACAAAGATAAAATAAGTTTCTCGATATACAATGATAATATCCCTAACTATGACTTTATCTGTCCTGTTCCATAACGTTGGACCAATACTTTGATTGAATCTTTTAAATACTTCTTAAAGTAACGTAATTTTAATTTACGAAATGAAATTTCCTTCACAACGAAACTGTTAAGCTAGCTACGCTAATGTGTAGAATCGCTACGTGGAATGTACTGAAAAGTAGGTGGGTATGCAGTTAGGACACTTATTCACCATCCTTCAATACACGTTCGATTCGAACAGTTCGTGACTTTCTAAATTTTAAGAATATTTTTACGATTAAGATTCAATTAGATTGCAGCAAGAAGTTAGAAGAAAAACTGCGGCACTAACGTGGGACGTTGCATGAACATTTTCAACGGTGAAAGTAAGTAATAATCGTCATACGAAAAATGAAAATAAAACGTGTGTAACGATATGATAAAAATTGTGTAACTTTTATACATAATTAATTTCACGCAACGTACTTCCAATATGAGCGTAGTATAATCATTTTTATATTTCAAGATACTAGAAACGATATTTTATTTTCGAATAATCAAAAAAAAAAAAGGAAAAACGTGACGATAGATGCGTATCACGTACTGTATCGATAATACTTGACGAATATCCGATCTTGTATCTACGTATAAAATATAGAACGTTGCGGCTTTAAAGTTATTCGATATCCTACTAAACGTTGACGCCGAGTAGATAATTATTACTTCAGATCTCTAGATATTTTCTATAGTATTAAATAATTTAGCACTGTGAAATTTAATATACGTAACTGTCAATTCATCTTTCCACTTTCTAATGTCTTTTATCTTCGTAAAGGGGAGCCTTATAAAATTATTCTTCTATAACGAATCGTATCTAACGATAGTTTAGACACGAGAATTAATTATCCGTGTATGAATTTCATGTTTAATCATTTGTTTCCGACAACTATTTATTGTTACGTTTTATTGAATATTTTTTACCTTATATCTATCATATTAGGTATGAACGAAGTATAAAACATTTATCATGCTATTGAAACGTTTTGCGGTCCTTTGTAACTCGCTCAAACCAATTCACGAATCAATTGCTTTGCTTATAAAATACCAGACCTGTAATTGAAATTCATCAACATACACCGTTCTATTCGTTCTTTCCCTTTTTCACTCTGAAACCTCCCTCGCTTTCACCAATTCATTCATGTCCATTCGAGCACATATCTTACTTGCACATACCGGCAAGAAATTGAAAATCTGCTCGTTCGTACGAACAACTTGACCGTATAAAATATTTTCTATCCTTTTCTCTATGAATCGATCAATTCCATTGAAATGTATTAATTCAAATTTTCTTATATCCGCTGTATGTTTCGACACAAATCAATATTAATATGTACTTTGCAATGTAGCAGTTTCTTCGCAGTTATTCGAAATTAAAACTTCCTTTCGAAAAAAATGTACAAGCACCGTTGCAAAAATTTGGTAACATAATATTTTTAAACCAATACATTGTTCGTACATTCAAATTTTATGTCGCCAGACGCGATTAAGCGGAACGAAAAGAAGACCGACTGTTTACTAATAGAGAAGGCTAACAGAGGCAAATAGTCTCCGATATTAATGTTTATCCTTCCCTTTATTTTGGATCATTATATTTATATTCTATACTAACTTCGTGTACCCATTGTAGATACTTTTACAATGAGTACGCGAATACTAATGAACGCTGTAACTGTTCGATTTTAACGTACAAGGTATCGCAGGTCTTAAAGGCGAAACTTTGGCGAATGGTAGAAAATGGTCCACTTTCGTGTAGCTAACGCACCAAAAATACTTGTAAGAAATCATTGTACAGGTTCCAAGGAATATATAAAAGTACAATTTTTCATCGGCAACGTGATGAGAAAGTTGTAAAAAAAGAAGCAGTTAAAGCACGAAGTAAACAGAGCGAAAAATTGGTAATCGTTAACTTCAAATGATCATAACTTTGCAACAATTGGATAAAATTCAAGAATACAAACGCTATTCCATAGATAAAAACTGTTTGTATTGTACGTCAAAAATAATTGACAAACATAGTTTTCAACAACTTTAGAGGGCGATAATTAACGGTGCGTTTATTCGAGGAAATATATTCGTAATTGCACTATGACATACCTATGACAAAGCAAAATGTATTGTATTAAACGTAAAGAAGAATTATTACATTGTGTTCTTTTCTTTATTTGACCATTTTGACATCAGATATTAATAATAATAAAAAGTTAATGCAGTAAAACTTAAAAATTCGAAAAAGGTGAATTATATAAAATACCTGGCACAGTTTACCGAAGCGACATTAGCCTCAAACTGTAGACTAATCAATTCTTTCAAACTGTATAAGTGGCTTACCCTGCACTTCTTTCTGCTTCGAATAAGACTTAAAACAAAAGAGAGAACGAATCGTCTTGTCAATGTAACAAACTTTTTTCAGTAACCGCACGTTCTTCGCTATTCTCCACGTATTTCATTTTTCTATCATAATTTTTCTTTACAAGATCTTACACGTTCTGTGTTTCTACTACATTTTTGTTCTTATTTAAGCCCGTCGAATATACTAACAAAGATTCGCCTATTAAAGCCTAGGACACCCTGTATACATACAAATAAATAAAGATAAAAGATAATACTTTAAAATGTAAAGTATAAAAAGATAAGAAAATATGATAAATAAATATCATAGAATCAAAGCAGTGTTCCATACTATCAAGAGAAATTTCATTCGATGTATAAAAATTGCTTAACGTCTTTGTAATGTTAGCCAAATTATTAAGAAAGGTCATCTAGCGATACTAAGAATACTTTTATAAGTAAAGTACAATGATGTGAATGTTACGTTGTTCGCGAACTGAAGCATGTAATTAATATCAATGAGATGCTTTCTTAAGATTTCATCATTCAACTGTAATAAATAACGAGCGTACATGGTTCATAGCACTCTGTGTATTCTAACTTACTATTGGTGTTATACGCTATTGTATACAAATTTAGAGATCTGAAGAAAATACACCGGAAGCTAAAAGAAACTGTATTTCGCTCTACTAAAAATATTGCGTGAACACATTTCTCAGCTTAATATACATACGTAATTACGTATTTAATTTATAAAATACGCAATGCAAATTTTTCTTACTTCTAATATTTATATCTACTTTATTTGCAATTATTACAAAATAACAATTAACAACTATTAATGACCTTCGAGTCAATAATTTCCAATCGTAAAGAAATTTTATCGTTATTATTTCAAATTGTAAATTAAGAATCATTACTTCGAAGAAAAATTACGAAAATTACTTTTTTCCTCGCTCAAACACAAACATGGTTATATCGTTAATATATAATATATTAGAATATATAACTTGCATATGAAAAGAATATTCTCCAAAGACAATTTATGCGCCAGAAAGATTACTCAAATGATCGTTTATAAAATCTAAAGGATATCTCAGTGCGATTCTCTTCATAATACTTCGACATTTATCTCGATACTCGATTGTTTCGTTCTGTTCCTTCGAAGTAATTTTCCCGTCTACTTGCTCAACGTTGCAATAACAAATTTTAGTCAATTCAAGGAATATTATAAAATTATCGTAATAGCTTAATTTGGTAATTTGGAAACCACCTTTTTCGTTAATTATAATATATATTATATTATATTATATTTCTATTCTAGTTGTCTTTGTTATGTTGTAATAAAAAACCGGAATATTTGCAAATGATTTACCTTGGCAGGTTTATCCATGATACGATAGGTGAGCGAGTCGCGATGACCGGTTGCGATGACGGCGCCCGCCTTACGAGACACGCATTGCCCCATATAGATTCCCCAACCTTGTCCCAGCACAATCTATATACAATCAAACAATGGTTAAATCATACTGTCTAAAATCATCATGAACATTAATTGTTCAATCCATCCGTTCAATTGTCCAATTTTAATTTCGTGACTGATCGTTTCTGAGTCGGTAGCGTATGTAATATTGTAATGCTAATACATTTTATTTGATATATTATATGATATATATATATATATAATTATATGATATGCGCAAACGATAAATACATATGCATATACATTTTACAACAAGATAATCGTAAGCGCAAATGCACGCTTAAAAAGTGAAAACTTTATTCTCAATTATTTTGTCCATATTGTGGCAAAATCCAATATTATAAATATTATTTGACGCTAAAAATGGTAAAATTTGCATATCTGAGTTTCATCAAATAATAATCAAATCGCATTACGTAAATGCAATAAAACTTTGAAGTATTGTTCTTAGGTATCTGTGATTTAAATGTCATGAATTTTACAATATGT
>JACXIV010000139.1:236037-286941 GCA_014737475.1 Bombus confusus
TGTGTGTGTGTGTGTGTGTGTGTGTGTGTGTGTGTGTGTGTGTGTGTGTGTGTGTGTGTGTGTGTGTGTGTGTGTGTGTGTGTGTGTGTGTGTGTGTGTGTGTGTGTGTGTGTGTGTGTGTGTGTGTGTGTGTGTGATACTTATATCTACCTTATTTGCAGTCAAGTGAATTATTACAGTCAATGTGCATAGAATAGAAAAAGGACAAGAAAAACTTGATACTGGAAAGAGTATCTTCTCGCAAATGGGTATAGGCATGTATAGATTCGAATAGAGCGTATAAGTTACATAAGGACGTAGAAGATAATTTGCGAGATGCGTGACAGAGATTAGAAAAACAAGTGGGTAGGTACCTAAAGAATCAAGTAAGTGTGAACATGTCTGTAAAAATAAATACCATGTAATATTTCATTACACGTGTAAATATCTTTAATTTACATTTTATATAGAAAAAAGAAACAACTGCACTGTTATAAATTCTTCGCTATTAATATTAAAGTGTCGAGTAACTTAGATTACCAGATCTTGTTTCTCATAAATTTTAAAATTCTACATTGAAATTTGAGTTAATTGAAAATGTAATAAATATGTAAAAATCGAGAGATAAGTATTTGTTCATATATTTAATAAACAGACATGAGCAAACAACAAAATTATATCTTCGAAATCAATTACCGTGATTTCAAAAGCGAAATTGACGATGAATATAGATTTATTGCGTATATTACATATATAGAGCCCAATCCAATTACAATCCAGTAAGACGATTTAAAGCCATTTGTTATCTTCGTGTAGTATATGCAGTGAAAGTTATGTTCCATTAAAGATGAAAATCGTTTCTAATGATTCGGTCCTAATGTGAATTACAACGATGAAAATTATATTTTGAAATAAATCGCAACATCTGTTAGCTCAGTTTACAAAAACGGGCAGCTAAAATTTTCAATCATTTTTAATCAATTAAAGTACTATTACTTAATAATAGTATACTTAATAGATCATCTATATTATAACGTTATCAATATCTTTACAATTATAACAGACATGTATTTGGTAATTTTATTTACTAAATCACTGTGTTATGGTTCTTTACGATCAAAAATTGGATACTTTAAAAATACCTATTAGATTTGCTCACAGAAACAAACGCCCAACTGGTTAATATTATTACTAGTAGTTCCACCAAAAATACCCTCTTATATGTAACAAACAATTAAGCATAAAGCCAATTAGCAGAGTTACGCAACATTATATTAGCGTCAATTTTGCTTAACACAAAATTTAGCGATGGATACCTAATAATAATTTATTATTTCACTTAATGGCGAGTTAACGAAATATGATTGCTAAAGCGCATCCAAAATATAATTACTTGTTACGATATTTAGTATGTAAAATAATCGTCTATATAGATTCCATTTTTTAAATTATATTCACAACGATATGAATTTGCATGAATCTTCGTCGATTACAGATTTTTACTTGAACCTAAGATCTCAAAACGATTGTAAATAAATCATTCAGTTATAGAATAATTATATACTAATAGAATATAATATACGTAATTACGAATAAATGAAGTAGAATTTAAAAAGTCGAGATATATATCTTCCGGGTCACATAATGTTACAGAGAGTTAATAATTGCAAAACGTTGGTTTCCAAGGAAAATCATACATAAATTTCTCATCCAGATACAATCTTTCTGATTCGTAATATCTGCGAGCCAGCTAAAGTTTCCTCACCTGCTAAAGAAACGATTCCTGTTAGAGTGCGAACTGAATACGTCGTATCGTTATGAAAGAACAGAATTACGCTATCTATTACAACCATCAGAGCATCTAATGTATCTCGCTTTTTTTTCTTGCTTTTCAATGAATTTCCTAACGAGCAAAACGCTTTAATGAGATCTGCGTTATCGTAAGAACCCTGACGAATAGGCGAAAAGAGATATGAAGTGAGAGGTAGTATCTTTGGAAGGAATTTAACCTTAAATACATCAAATCAATGGTGAAAGGTGGCGGTATATATCATGATTCCAAGATGTAGGGCGATAAATGGCACTGGCCCAATTCACCACATTCGGAACACTCTCAATGCATGAACCCCATTTGTTTGGGAAGTGTTACCAATTTCTTCTACGTGGGGACATCTCTTATGATTAGTCTTCGATCGTTTAAAATTGAAAATTATATAGAAAATACGTGACACAAATTTTTTGCAATATATTATGTATGATAGGAAAGATTTTGTATGACGTATGATGCTTCAAACAAATATGAAAATGTTCATAAAAGTTGCAAGATATTAATTGCAAACATACGCTTCATAGAAGTCATAAAATTATTTAGACAGTCAGTGATATTCGTTATATTATAGACTGCGGATGTTTATGCAATTTCATATTTTTATTAATATGATTGTAATATATAATACAGTGTGATATAATATATTTATAATATAAAGAAAAAGAAACTAAAAACAGAGATTTATCTTACCCTCTAAATATCATAAGCACTTTACTTTAGATATTTCATATATTTTCGCATCCTTACATTTCCCATAAATGCATAAATATCCGCAATCTATTAAATAAGAATCAATATTTAATAGAATCATTCACCCTATCGTTTATTTCGTCTGCATATGTTCCCCAATTATTAGAAAATTAATTCACGTTAGCTCACTATTTGTTAATATTGCAAAAATGCGAAGTTGCTCTTAAGCAGCAATCGACTGTGAAGATTCATCAGAAGTCAATGACCAACGTAATCACTAATGTACTTTCACACTGCTCCAGATATGAAAGAGGAAAATGAGGATAACTGACATAGACCATTAGCGACATATCTTATGTTAAATAAAAAAATCATTACAAAATAATTTAATGAAACCTTTTGAATACTATCAATTTTAGACTTGATTCTTTTAACTTATCTTGCGAAATTATTCGTGTATAAAATTTCTTACTAAACTGAGAAATTGTTTCTTTTATTGAAAATATTGTTTTCTCATTTTCATAATTACAATATATCACTAATTTTAATAACTTATTTTTGTTAATTTTATGATATAAACCTTCTAATGTAAAAATTATTATATTACATCTAATGTAAAAATTGCTTTATTTTACAAAAAACTATTTAATTTAGAAGAAGTAATTTAGTAAAAAAAAAATACTGATTAAATAATACAAATGTACTATTATTATGTATGAGTGCGAAAATTTTAATTATAAAGTTTGTATATCGAAATACGTTCTATTATTTCCAAAATGAAATAGGTATAAGAAATATTTCTACAAATGTTGTACAAAAATAGAATATTACACCCAAAAAAAAAAAAACCAAATAGTTAAAACGAATAAATTTATACTCCAGAAAAGATATCATTTCCTATTACAAGTTTTGGAAAAATCTTTAAACGAGAGAAGATATGCAAAGCCAGAATCCGCATTGAGATGATTCAAATGGAGGACCCTACCCAGTTTCATATCCTGCAATCGATACTGACCGAAATATTGAAGAGTCGGTGGTTTAGACGAAAGACACTTTCAATATACTATTATAAATTGTACCGAAAAATATGCATTGTAATAGGAATAAAATTTTTTAAATATATTATATTATTTAACCTTATTCACATAATATTTAAAATTGATATGTGTACATTGTACATACTTGCATATGTTCGTATCACAATCGCGTGTTTTAAATTTTTTAAGTTCCAATATAATTTACTCGGCATAGATATGTATACTTATTATAAACGTGATCGTTAATTCCATTTGACGTACTAATTTATCGGAATTTACGTTCACTTCAAAAACTTCTGTCATACGAGACAACTTCTGTCATATTCGAAAAGTAAAATTATTTAACCAATTGAAAGATAGATGTTAAAGAGAAGAGAAAGAAGGGAAAAGGATAAAAGCGAAGAAATGAAAATAAAGGTTAGTTGACCATAGAAAAGATAGACCCTCGATGCATTATGCATGCACCTTAACCTTTTGTAAACACCTCTGTACCAGGAACTATACTCGGCAATCATATTGTAATCTGTAATACACTCGTGTTTACTCACACAAATAAAATTCCGTGTGGCCCTATCCCTGGCCTGTTGTATAGTTGTCTCAAAAACACTGGAAAAAATAAATTGTCCCTAAAAAGTCCTTCTGAGTCACGTTTTCATAAAACGCAACAGTGAATCTATAAATTCATCGATTATCACATTCAGAACTAATCAATCGTTTAAAGATAAGTAATTAGTAAAAGAACAAGTTGTTTTACATTTATATATAAGTACTACCAAATAGGTAGAATAACTCTTATTTCTAAAAAATTTGGTTGATCTACTTGAATTTCTTACGAAGATAACATTAGATTTTAAAAGATGAAATTTGAAATGTTACTGAGAATAACAAACTCACCTCTTTTTGCAGAGTCGAATCTCTCAGGTAGATTGCGCGAAATCGTGGTATGCATCACAAAACTTAACACTGACACCTACGAATAACAACGTGCCGATCGCGTGACGCGAGGATACGACTTGTATCCTCGATACACGGTACGTAACAGAACTACTACACCACCTGTCACTCAGCATAGCATATTCGATAGTACGAAACATGCGTCGTGATGTCGTATGCACCCCACCAAACGGCAAACACCAATGAGCATATAACAGACAGAATATCGCATGGTATCATACTCTCTTCAGCGCCCTCTGCTGTAGATTATTTGGAACATTGATTTAGAAAATTTATTAGAACTTACATACCAAGTCTGTAAGTATGAAACCGGAATTTGCCTATAGATGGCCCTAGCTGATAATGTAGTTGCCGCTAAACTGCGTCATTGATGCCAAAAGTCTTTGTTGACATCTTACAAACATTTTAGACTCACAACAATACAAGTTTCATACAATAGCATGGTTTGTAATAGCGTTGAACATGTCGAATTTTGTGCCTGGAAACTACGATTTGCGGATAGCATTGATTTTCTGTTACCATTTGAAGAAAACTGCTGCAGAATCGCATCAAATGATTGTCGAAGCTTACGGTGAGCATGCTCTTGGTAAATCACAGTGCTTTGAGTGGTTTGAAAAATTCAGAAGCGGCAATTTTGACGTGAGGAACGAAGAACGTGGAAGATCACCGAAAAAGTTTCAAGACAGCGAATTGCAAGCATTGTTGGATGAGGATGACGTTCAAACGCAACAACAACTCGCTGATCAATTAAACGTGACACGAGAAACCGTTTCCATACGTTTGAAAGCCATGGGAAAGATCCAGAACGTTGGAAAATGGGTTCCACATGAACTGAATGAAAGACAGCAGGAAAACCGAAAAACCATTTGCGAAATGCTGCTCGCTAGATACAAAAGAAAGTCATTTCTCCACCGAATTGTGACTGGCAATGAAAATTGGATATATTTTGAGAATCCATGGGTAGCTCCAGGCGAACCACCGACATCGACTGCAAGACCAAATCGCTATGGACGGAAGATAATGCTCTGTGTTTAGTGGGATCAGAAGGGTGTGATCTATTATGTGCTATTAAAACCTGGCGAAACCGTTAATACTGAGCGCTACCGACAACAAATGATCGATTTGAATCAAGCTTTGCATGAAAAACGACCAGAATATCAAAAAAGGCAACACAAAGTAATTTTGCTTCATGATAACGCACCATCACATACAGCAAAACCTGTCAAGGAAACGATTGAAGCGTTCAGTTGGGAAATACTTTCGCAGGCAGCTTACTCACCAGACTAGCGCTTCACTTCTTACAAAAATGTACGAAAATGGCTCGATGACTAGTTTGCCTCAAAAGAGCGACAGTTTTTTTGGAGTGGCATCCACCAATTGCCAGACAGGTGGGAAAAATGTATAGCTAGTGATGGGCAATACTTCAAATAAAATATTTTTAATCATTTTCATGAAATAAACGTGTATTTTCTATACAAAAATTCCGGTTTCATATTTACATACCTGGTAATAAGAAATTGTTCAAATTTTAAATATATATGTAAGATTATTTATGTAATACAAGAATTACAACAATTACATACATACGATATATGTAAATATATTACACTAAAATATATGTATTAATATTTTTATAGAGCTGTTTAATACTTGAATGATTATTTCATATCTTACATAATAAAATAGAAAATTTGTATTATTTTCTATTATATAGAAAGTATTAGAACTTGTTATTAATTTGTACATTAAGTAAGTTATGGACAAAGGATAATTATATCAATGGGGCACTTAATAATCTTAGCATGAATAAGATATAAGAAAACATTTTAGTTCTTGATCTTTGTTTAATTATTGTTTCATTGATTATTAATTGATGTGCATTTAATATTTGTTTGTATTTACATATTACATAAGAAAGTAATGACATTCTCACATCATTTTATTTTCTATTGTCATATAATAATTATTTGTGTAATATTACAAATTGATATATAAGCACAACAAAACATAAATTTTGTTACAAATATAAATCAATTATGTTGTACATTTATACATTATTCATATTTAAGAAAACTTATGTACCTATATATCTGTAGGATAAAAACTTTAAATACTTTCAAGTTTTGTATCTTCAATTTCAACTAAGTTTGTATCTTCAATTTGTGATTTATGAGTTCCTTTATACAGAAGCTTCTTAAATTCTCTTGCTTCACTTCTTGATTGTATTTCATCGTATGTACAATAAAATATACCAGTAATTCCTATTACACCATAAGTAATTACTCCTATTCGTGTAGACTTTCTTGGATTACTAGTAAACAAGAATGCTATTAAACCACCAATCATGCCACTAGAAATAGCAGATATCATAACATTTCTTTGACAACGTGTTTTAATTATTGGTTCACCAAAGATGGTGAAGGGCATCTTTGCTTTTTTTCCTTCTTCATAATGAGATACACTTTTATCAACATCCATGATGATATATAATTTAAACGCTTATACGTCTTATGCAAATTCAATAAGAAATGTACATTTTATAAAGCATGAATTATCATGTAATATGACATTACCCTGAGTGTGTTCTAATCCTACTATGTTTTGAAGTAAGGCATATTTATTGACCTCATTTTTCCTTAGAGCAAACACATCTTCCAGACAAAATCCATTCAAAGACTTAAGATATATGAAATAAAACTAACTTCGATATATTATGTTAGATTTATAAGTTAAAATATATACATAATAACGTTACGGCTCAAAATTATATCAACCGGATTCGTCACTCGCTAGGGAAAATCGTTCGAGAATTCAGTCGTATCTAGTCGTAAAAAATCACCATGGAAGCCAACAAAGTTCGCGATCTTCTAAGCCAGACAGAGATACATAAAACGTCTCTGTTTCTGTTTGAGACATTCATAGCATGTCACGCATGCGCAGAAAAGAACTTTCTTTTCTTCCATGTTGATTTCTCAGAAATAATCACAGCTCAAGTTCCGGACGATTTTCCCTAGGCTTTGGTATATGAGTATCGAGGCCTGTTTATATGTATGATTGTGTGATGGCGAAATTTTATTTAACAGATTACCAAATCCTTTTAGATACAAAAAATGTATGTATTAAAAATTATATTTTAAAATTATATGAAAAACTTGTTTTATTTATATTGTAATTTATTCTATAGAAGATTTATGTCAAAATTTTTAGAAAACAAATTTTCGTGAAAATACGAATATAATAAAAATCTTAAGATTAAATCATTAGAAAACGTTTTTAAGTAAAGTTAATGAATTTAAAATATTTCTTAAAACATAATTAATGATATAATAGCGAATGAAAGATCATATTTTTGAATTTTATAAGTACTATAATATAATAGAAATATAGAGACATTTTGTGCGCAGAACAGTTGGCATTCCTATCTGAGGACATATTGGATCTTTTTCACACGGTACGGATATCGTCAAGGTATACATTCGAGTTACAGTTCAATTTTTAGTTAAAAACGAAGTTAAAATGAATTAGAAAACGTTAAATGATATTTTGCATGTTATTCACAACATAACGATGTGTCAGACGAAGTAATATTTTTCCTCGGATCGTATATATAACATGTGATAAAATTGGATTTTATTGGATGCAATGTACTTATTTGACAGCATATCGTAGTTTGTAACATTTGACTTTAAAATTATATTTTTATTTAGATCACGAGTTCAAATAAAATTCATATTCTATAATTAAAATTATCATTAAATAGAAAAACTATGTAAGGCTTATGAAGTACCAGTGTATAAACAATAAGAAATCTTAACCTCAAAATATTTTTCAGATGTTCACAGCAAACGCTAAAATAATAAAAAGTGGCGGAGCCGAACCTGATGCGTTCGAAGCCAGCATTTCGCAAGCTCTGCTGGAATTGGAAATGAATAGTGATTTAAAGTCGCAATTAAGAGAACTTTACATCACCAAAGCACGTGAAATAGAAACTAATAATAAAAAGGTAAAAATGACATGTTATATTGCACAATAACTTTTCAATTGCCACATTTAGATAACTTAATTTTGATTCAGTAACTATTTAGCAGCGAATACTGATAATATTAATTAATTGATTATGAATTTAAATTGATTGTATTCTAAAACTATATAATAAACAATATTTATAATTGATTACTTTTCCATTAAGAATAACAAAACATTAAATGTGTGATCATATATATAAAGTAAATTAATATTTGTTCTAGTGCATCATTATATATGTACCTATGCCAAAGTTGAAGGCATTTCAAAAAATTCAAACTAGACTTGTACGTGAACTAGAAAAAAAATTTTCTGGAAAGCATGTGATGTTTGTTGGAGAACGTAAAATTTTGCCCAAACCAACAAGAAAAACACGGACTAAGAATAAGCAAAAGAGACCTAGAAGGTATGTTATATTATTACCAAAAATATTAATGGAGTATACCGTATATATATTACTGTATGAACTAATAATAAATAAATGTATTTTCCAGCCGTACCTTAACTGCAGTCTATGATGCATTATTAGAGGATTTAGTGTATCCTGTAGAGATTGTTGGAAAGCGCATCAGAATTAAACTTGATGGAACACAGCTTATTAAAGTTCATTTAGATAAAAATGAGCAAACAAACATTGAACACAAAGTAAATACATATTTAATGATAAATGTTTCTATAATGTGCAATATTTCATTTTAATTTGCATAAGAGACAAATATAAATTACTCATATTTGTATTCTCTAATGGCAATTAATATAAGGTATTTAATGCAACATTTTCATTTACTAGGTTGACACTTTTGCTGCTGTCTATAAGAAGTTAACAGGCCGTGATGTAACATTCGAATTCCCAGAAACTTATGTATAATTTGTTTAAAGAATAAAAATATTTGAAATACTTTTTTTCGCAGATTGTTATTTCTCCATTTTGAGTTCATGAAATTTCTGATAGTAATCATCAACATTTATTATTTCTATGTATTAATGCCTAATGTATTGGATTTAACATATTTGTTATGTAACATATTGTGTTATAACTTCAATTGTGAAAAAAAAGTTGAATAGTAGATTGTATATTTATTTTATCCAGATTAGTACAAAATATGAAAAATTTAAAAACCACAAAATTATGAATGTATAAACTTAATCATTTATATTTTACATAGATACATTTAAGTGTGTGCATATATTATACTTACAATGTTTCACGCATGCGCATAAAATGTTCGAGTGCCTAAGTCCGAGCAGTTAATTCGCAGTGTTTCAAGCTCGAGCATCGTTTTCGTGACATAGGTTGATAGGATAGTATAAAAAGTTGTTCAATTCAATTTTGATTTTATAAATAAGAGATCTATTTATAAGAAAATATTCAACGTATATAACTCTGTAATTTTATAATTGTTCAAGTTTAAATCTACAACTTAACCTACATATCTCTTAGAAGATATTAAAGGTGTATTTATCTTTAATCACGAATTTTAAACATTATTAATTTTATCCATACACTAAGAATATTTTAACTAAATGAAAAAATCGTTAACATTTCGTAACAACTTGTGGCTAATTAGTAAATTTGAAAAAAGGAAATTTTTCGTGTTTAAAATTTAGAGTGCCAAATATTCCTAGAAAAATATTAACGTTTTAACTTAATTTAATGTTTAAAATTCTTAATTTAAAGTACTGAATATCAAAGCCTTCAAAAAATTGCATTGAAGAAATTTTATTTTAACATTTACATTATGATAAGGAATGGATAACTAATCATAAATGTTGAATGTTTATAAAAACTTTAGAAACACTGAAAATATATAGTTCTTTTGCTATTACTCTATCAAAGTGTAGTATACATAAAAGTGGTAAGTATTCTAAGTATGTATAGTATATAACATTACTGATTTTATTTCCTTCTTCACTTTTTTATATATTTAAAAGTTCTAGTTTTATGTATGTATTCATTAATATAATTCTTTGGAAAGTGATATTCGCATTTTTGTTTTTTCGTAAAATTTACAATCAAATAATGTTTTCTTATATAATATTCGCTATTTAATTTTATTAAAACATTATGATAAAAAATAATAATGATCATTATTTGTCAAATATATATTATAATTAATAAGAAATTGAAGAATTAATTACTATTTTCTATATATTGTTATATTAAATATTAATTATAACAAACAAATAATAAATGCTTTGTGTATATGTCATTCTTGTTTAATTTTTTTTTTTAGATCATTATGAGTTCAGGATTTATATCAGAAGCTGAAATTGCAGAACAGCGAAGAATACGACAAGAAGAATGGGAACGTGTACGCACTGCAGACCAACCATTAGGTCATTCTCATATTTTCATTTTATATGTATATATTATATCTCAACTGTCTTCTTTAATAGTTATATTTGTTTAATTAAAAGTTGCAATATGTATAAAATTAATTAAGATGTCCAGTTCTTGTCTTTATTGTTTTCACTAATGAAAGATTTAAATTGTAATTATAATAATATGACTTAATTGTAATTATTTATACTTATATCTTTTACTTATTTCATTAATTATCAATTATTATAAAAATATCACATATATGTTTTCTAATTTTTATAGAAGCTCCAGAAGAAACATATGATACAAGATCTTTATATGAACGATTACAAGAACAAAAAAACAAAAGAGATGCAGAATATGAGGAAGCACATAAGTTGAGTAAGTTAACAATTTTAGAATATACGTAATTATACATAAAATCATACATGTTCCTTTATAAGTTATAATTATATGTTCCATTGTGTCATGTAATTATTTTTTTAATTTGCAGAAAATATGATAAAAGGTTTAGATGATGATGAAGTAGAATTTTTGGATTTGGTGGATAGAACAAAATTAGAAGAAGAGCGTAAAAAAAATCTTGAAGAAGAAAAAGAAATGCGAGATTTCAAAGCTGCTGTAGCTTCATTACAAGAAAAATCCTTAAATGAAAAATTAAAACAAGAATTAAAAAATCCTCAAATTGCAAATAAAAATATTTCTTCTGGAAGGTAATGTATTAATTCATCTAATGCAACTTTAATAAGCATGACTCATTTTTGTTATATTATATCTTTGATATCATAAAATTCATAATATAATATTGAATAAATATTTTTAATTTTTGCTCATTTCTATTATTATGTTTATATTTTATAATGTTAAAAGATATATTTTGTCTTCTTGTAGTCGTACTTCGCAATTAAAATTATTAGCTGGTGTTGTAGTTAAACGTCCTGAAAAACAAAAAGAAGGTAAATAAAAATTTAATGTCATCTTTATAAATTGTTTAATTATTATGCGAAAATGATAATTTTATTCAGAGTAATTGAAGATTACAAACAGTACATAAAAAAACTTTAATACTTAGTGTCCTAATCTGAATATAATTTTAATATTGTATTTATGCAGATCTTGCACAGGGTGTTAAAAGAAAGTTATCTGATGAAAGCAAAGACACATCAAAGAAAGGAGATTGTGAACTAAATGAACAGATAATGGCTGAATGCGAACCCGCATTCAAAACTGATACTTTACAACATAAAAATATAAGAATTAAAAAAGGAGGCATGGAGTGCATTGGAATTTTGCCTGGCCTTGGCACTTACAAAGATTCGAGTGATAGTGAAAATAGTTCAGACACGGATCAAGATCCGGACCTAGGTCATTCCAAATATGATCTGTTAGGTCGAAGAATAAAACTTATGAAAGATAAAGAAAAAAGCTGAATGCAAAGTATTTGCAATCATCTTTTTATTCATAGGTAATAATCATTTTGTTTGCAATTTATTGTAATTGTACAATATAAATATATTTTTTGTAATAATTTTGCTGCATATTTTACTTTCACTTTCACTCTGTTCTGATTTCATATATTATGCAATCTGACATCATTGCATTATTACAATCTTTTAAAAAATATATTATATTGTATAATAAACTTGTATGCTTTTTATCACTCATTGTAAACATCTTAAAATTCTGTTGCAATTATTCCTTCATCAATTTATAATTGTGAAAATAGGAAAATACCTACTATACATTTAATAACAATTACTCTTTGAATTATTTTATTATTACTCTTTAAAAACATTTATTTAAATATTATATTCATTAGGTAATTGGATTATAAACTATTATGTACAATTATAATACATTGAAACAATCACATTGTGGCATTACTCACTATATTAAAAAGACCATTTTTATTAAATATATTGTCGTGACAATTTATGCATAAACAATTAGAAAATATCAGCACATATTTATATCGAAATATGTTTAAAAAACAATATTTACATTATATTTCCTCCTTTTTTAAGTGATACGAAAGAATAATAAAATTATTCTAATACAGTTATCTAGAATAAACATTTTTTACATGGATTACAAGAAATAATAAATGATTTTTTATCTTAGAATTATATAAAAATAAAATTATTTTTATACTAATATTTGCAAATTATTTAAATAGAATGATATCATATATTTCTAAAATGTATTATGTAATTAGTCATAGACTATTATAATACTTATAATGAATATATTTAAATATACCATGTGTTGCATAATAAAGCTATGTGCCTATGTATAGTAAATATCTATTAAATATATAATATTCCCATACTACATTAATTATACAGAGTGACCTAGCTAAATGTGATCACCTAAATATTTGTCTTATTTATTGTTGTATGTATATATAATAGTAGAAATGGAAATAGATTTTTTCAAAGTTTTTTTTTTACAAGATTTCAAGATTATCGCCATTTTTTCTTTATAGAACCATATATTTATTTTTCAGTACTCTTATACACTCTCAGACAAAAAGATAACACGCGTGTGCTACATTTAATTTCTCGTGTTAAAATTATGCTAGCATGGAAATTTTAAGATATATGGAAAACGTAGCTTTCGTGAGTATGTAAACAAAACATAGATTGACCTTACTTCAATAAGTCCTCTGAGTTGAGAGGGAAACACATAATCTGACACAGACAAAATGATAGCACACTTGAAAAATAAAAATATATATTTCATATAACGCAACTATATGTTTAATGAAATAAAAGTATATGTATTTTTTATAACAATATATATAACAAACTATATTTTTTCAATAATGTGTGAAACCTCCCTTGTTTTCTATCACTTCCATCATCCTTTTAGGTAAAGAATTGTATAGTTTTTTAATTGTTGCTTGAGCTAAATTTTCCCATTCACTTATAATGCATTTTTTTAATTCATTTATACTTGAAAATTGTCGGCCTTCAGCATACACTGCTTGCGAAAGCATTGCCCAGCAATTTTTAATTATATTAAGGTCAGGTGAACACGCCGGCCATTGAAGAGTGGATATATTTTCGTTTAAAAAATATTCCTTAACAATTTTAGCAGTATGTACTGCAGTATTATCTTGCTGGAATATATATGGTGCTTCAGCAATGCGTTCTCCATATGTATAAATTTGATTTTTTATTAGTTTGAGATAACGGACGCTGTTCATTTTGCCTTGAATAAACTTAATTTCTGTTTTTCCTTTATATCCGATACCAGCCCAGACCATTACTCCACCTCCATGCATTTGACTTCGAATTTTTGTTGGTGGTTGCTTGCGAACATCACGATAATAATATGTACATCCATCTGGTCCATCAAGGTTGAACCACTTCTCATCTGTGAAAATTACTTCTCTCCAAGCTTTTTTCCAATGTACATGCTCTTTTGCAAATAACAAACGTGCCTCCTTATGTCTTAAATTTAATGATGATTTTGCTTTTATTCTACACCGATTTATAATATTACTAGTTCGAAGTAGACGACGAACATTTTGTACATTTGTTTCTACTCCAGCTTTCTTAGCGATCTCCCTCGCCGTAGCACATGAATTGGAAGCAACCCGTAGTATTGCTCGTGTATCGTGTTCAGATAATGCTGCTGGCCTTCCTGTGCTTTTCTTCTTTCCGTATGCACTTTTATTTTTTAATAAATTATATATCACTTTTCGACTGCGACCAACTACTACTGAAATTTGTGTAATAGAGAGCTTTTTTTTTTTCAGAGCTAAAATCTTACTAATTTCGCTTTCACTAAGTTTTTGGCCACGACCCATTATTAGAATAGTAATATGTCACAGCTCTATATACACTTTGAACGCTAACTCCGTGTAAATTCACGAAAGACTGAAGAATATGTAAACAAAGTTCCAGTGTGCTATCATTTTGTCTGTGTCAGATTATGTGTTTCCCTCTCAACTCAGCGGACTTATTGAAGTAAGGTCAATCTATGTTTTGTTTACATACTCAAGAAAGCTACGTTTCCATGTATCTTAAAATTTCTAGCATAATTTTAACACTAGAAATTAAATATAGCACACGCGTGCTATCTTTTTGTCTGGGAGTGCAGAACATGAAAAAACTAATTTAGCAAATCTAATAATCATACTGTTCCTATCATTTAATATTGCAATATTTACAGCTGAAGTGTGTATATGTTAACATTTAATTATGTTCACGCAAGAGGTGGCAAAATTACAAAATTAAATTAAATTTCGCGGCTCTTAGGCAGAATTGTTCAATTTTTGAAGGCTTAAATAAAAGTTTAGAATAAATAATATAAATTCGCTTAAAAATAAAATTTATTTAGAATAAATGAATTAAATAACAGAATAAAGAATTAATTGAGATTAGTTTTATTTAAATATTCTGCCTGACTGTTTAAAAATTCGTCCAATTGGCAGACCATGAAACATTATAATCATCTAGCGGTAAAATGATGCAACGCATCTCTTTATGAAGAAATAAAAAAAAAAATTAAATTTCTCGGTCTATAAGGTGAATTCTTGAATTTTTGATTGAATTAAAGTTTTAATTCTCAGAAATCTTGTCTGCATAATATTATTCCGATTTTTTATGTAATCAGTTAATTGTATATAATATGCAATATAAATGTAGAGCTTATACTAACGAAGAGGCTCTAGCGCGTGCGGATAGAGTTGACAGAGATACACTTTTCTATTTCTATCGTGGGTGCTGGCCATGTGACCACATAACCGTAACTACGTGATCTGATAGCCTTGTTCCATTTTATTTTTTAAATCATTAAAACTTATTACAAATTTTTTTGACTGTTACTTTAAAGTTTTTGTATAATTAAAAAAAATATGTGATAACAATACTAAGATCGATAAATAAAGTCAGGAATGATTATTACATTATTGATATACAGAACATTATTGATGCACAGAACATAATTTTTTACAAATAATTAAAGAAATATAAATTAAATAAATATAAATTAAAATAATTAAATAAAATGAGTACGTATAATATTTAAAGAGTGTTAAAATTGCTGAGAAGATTGAACTAAATACAGTACGTTTTGTTAAATTTTAAAATGATTTATTTTACTTTCATTTTTCTCTTCGTTTGTTTTGTACTATTAATTTTTGTTAGATTTTTTCCAATATAAAAAAATCTTATGTTTATATAACACCTAATAATTATATTTATCAAGCCTTCCTTGCGATAAATATAGCTAATAAATATTTCTTGTGATAGTATGTGCTTAGGCATATTAAAAAATACCTTAATATATGTCTCCTATTAAACGTTGGTTATATATAATGCGCTTCTTTAGGTTTAGCATATTTGTACAAAACTTTCTGTATCATGGCATATTGTTATAATACTTTCAGTAAGCTTTGTTAACACACTTCTGTTCTTCATTGTTATGAGTATACTATTTATATACTCTTGTTTTAAATATTGTATACAATTTGCACATGATAGTTTTTATCTTTCTTAAAACAAAGCCAGCCATATATTGTAAGACATTAGAGGCATATAAACAAATACAAAATGTCTAAATACCTGTCAACTGAACATAATTAACACAAGTCTATTTATAACAATTATTCTAAGATTCCAGTTTAAAATTACAACCAATGACAATTTTTTATTCCCATAAGTAAACAAAATTGTAGTTGTATAATAGGATTAATAAATAGATAATATAAAATGACATATTATTATTATTATTATTTTCTATAAATGAATGATATAGGAAACTGTACAATATTGTTCAGGTAAAGTAACTAAATACAATTAATTATAATATATCATTAACCTAATACTAGATTAATAGAGATTCTATCCAGTCATCATTTATATTTTCAGAAGCACTATAATTATTACACATAAGCTCTTCCAAAACATTATCTATATTTACATTGGCATTGACTGCTACAGTATTAGATTCTATATTTTCCTGATTTGGTAAGCACATTACAGATTCTTCGAGTTGATTTTGTACACAAGTAGCACTCACATTTGAAATTGTTTCTGATGAATCATTTTTTACTTTCTGAACTTGTATCTTCATATCTGAAGAATAAGACTTACCAAGTTGATTTGATACACAAGTAGCACTTGCATTTGAAATTGGTTTTGGTGAATCATTTTCTATCTTTTGAACTTGTGTCTTCACATTAGAAAAATTACCTTTACTATTATTAGTATTGCTGGAATTATTTGATTCCAGCTTTTTCTTAATTTCACTAAAATTGAATTTCTCATATATTTTACCACTACTTATATTTCGTTTTACAAATGTATCTTTTGCTTCGAGACTATTTGGTTTTGTAATATTACTTTTACAACTACCCAGTTGTGTATTAGCTATTACTGTCTCAGGAGCTGTAGAGCATACTGGAATTTCAAATGACACTGTGATAGGTGGTAAACCATCTATTTCCATCTTAGTTATATTTAAATTAGGTTTTAATACATTTTCATTATTTTCACTTGATTTTGAACTTGATAATTCTTCAACTTCTGGTTTCAAATTAGTTCCTGCAACATCTATAGATTCAACACCTAAAACTTCCTTCTTTAATTTTTGATGAACAGATTCTTCATTCCTTAACTTGACATTAGGGATCTGATTTCCTATTTTCATATTAGAAATAATAATGTTTGTTTTTTCAATATTTGTTATTTTTGGTGCCTTTTTGGTAGTGTTCGTACTTTTAACATTTTCTATGGAAATATCATTATTTTCTTTAAAATCTTCATTTAATAAATTTATCCATTCATTCTCAAATTTTATACCTTTTATATTATCATTAATCGATTGTAAATTATTGTTATGTACATTTGTATTACTTACAGTAGTTTCATTATTTAAAATATTATTCCCGTTGTATTCCTCTCCAATATTAATATTCGATAGCATACTTGGCTCTCCAAAACCAGACATATGTAGATCATCAAAACTTATATTTGAACTGCTATTTGTAACATTATTATTCTCTGAAGGATGCATATCTGAATTACTGATAACTTCTTGTGGTACATGTCCGGTAGATATTGAAGGTGTAAGACATAATGGTAGTTTTGATGGATCTGATGTTATAGGATTTTCTTTTAATCTTGGTGTTGTTGGCTTATAATCATTCCAATAACAAGACCAGACTTTTCCTACTGTTCTTGGACAAAATACAAAATCTTCATATCCAAAAGGCCATACACACTAAGATAAAAAGTAATAGATTAATTCAATACAATAATGAAATGATAATAGATTGTTATGTACTTGTTTTCTATCTATATTTATATTTGTTACAAATATGTTACAGATAAACAAGTATATAATCACATTTATTGTATAAAGTTATTTTTTTTGTCACATATGAGGTTATATATAAATAATGAAATATTACATTATAAAATATGTAACAGACGCTATATCTATAATAAAAAGAAGTTTTAAATAAAAAAGGTAATAAAGAGGTTACCTTTTCTTCTTCACACATCCATACAGCCTCTTGTAAATTAATTTGCAATAATTTTATTTTATTCTGAAGACCGTTTTTCAAACACAATGGACATAAATCTTCCATTTTGTAATAATTATTAAAATTCTATATCTTTAATAATCTTTAATAATAAAATAAATATTTTAGGATTCGTGTAGATTTTTCTTTTGAGTAAAACTAGAAGAGGGCGCACTTGTTTCTTAAACGTGTTTGTTACTGCCTGTATAGCTTTTAAAAAAAACCTTGTATGAAATTTATCTAGCATTGAAATTTATTTGACGTCCTGGAAAACAAGGTGAAATTTATTATTGTACGCATATATACGATTGTTATAAAAATAAATTTTATAAAAGAAAGAAATTTTTATATCTTTGTATCTTAATACTCAAAATGCCAGCTGATCAAATACAATACTCTGAAAAATACAACGACGATAAATATGAATATAGGTTTGTACGAAAGAGTAGTTAATTCATATTAAAATATTATAAACCATTAAAGTATTAAAATTTACGAAGTGTTTTTAACATATAACTTTATATAATATATTAGTTTTAATTTAATGTATTTGATATATTTGGTTTTAATTTATCTATGCTTGACCTTACATTACATTATTTCATTTGAGAAATGCATTAAAAGAATCACTTTATATTGTGTTCTTATCTTCCTTATTTTCTATGTTCATTTGAAAGTAAATATTTCAAATAATATATGTAATAAAGGAAGAAATAATTTAGAACTAATTTATTCTTTGTAAGTAAAAGAACAATTTTGTATAATTATAATAAGAATTAGTTTGTAGCTTTAGTTACTCAACATTTATGTTTTTACAGGCATGTTATTCTGCCAGCTGATTTAGCAAGACATGTTCCAAAAACTCATCTTATGTCAGAAACAGAATGGAGAAATTTAGGAGTTCAACAAAGTCCAGGCTGGGTACATTATATGATGCATGTACCAGGTATAAAAATAGACACGCTTGTACATGGTGACTTATTAAAATATTAACACAATCTCATTTAGTTCAATTATAGTTAGTATAGTTTTCTATGTATATCTATTGCATTTTAGAGCCACATGTACTACTGTTTCGTAGACCAAGGACTGATGTTTTAACAAATACAAGAAACACATCTTTTCAAAGAGAATATCAAAGTGTATATTGTGTTTGAAACAAATTTCTAGGAGCTTTCAATACTATTTATAATAAATTCAAAGCATAATAAATTAATACAAGTTAGCATAATTATAGAATTCATGTAGAAGAATTATAGAGTTCTTGTGGAATTCTTATAGAACATACTGTCATGTATGTAATTTTGTGTGTAAGAAAGAAACATAATGTTTTATATGCTTAAGTCAAATATGTACAATTAATATTTATAAAATCTATAACAATATAGAGGTAATTACTGTACAGAATACAAAATGAATTCTACATAGTAGTATGTTCATTAGTTTGATCTCTGTATATTATTAAATAATCTTTTTTATGGTTGTGAATTTGAAAATGAAGTATCAATATATAAATCTAAAACTACTAATTGTGACTGTGATAAATTTATAAATATTGAAATTCGCTATTTTTACAATATACAGTATAGAAAAGAAATTTTATATACTTATATAACTTTTACAATACTTCACAATCATAAAATTGATATTTACAAATATACTAGCATATATGTAATCATGTAATAAATTAGATATTTTATATAGAATGTAATAGTATCCATCACATATTACTATTAAAATATATTTTCACATATACCTTTAGTACTTTATTATTTATTGTTTTAAATTACTATATTTGTATAAGTAATATAGCATAAATTAATATGTAATATTACAATGCTACAGTTTACAATTTTATCTATTTTTCAGATTATAGTAAGATAATTTAATATATAATTAAGTTTTGAAATAATGTAAACATAATACAGTTTTATTTATTATAAATAATGTAACATTAGATATATCATTAACTTCTATAAAAATTATAAAATTAAAAAATAAATGAATTATGTCTTAAAATTCCATAAAGTGTATCCATGAATATATAGCAAGGAAATGTTTCTTACATCTAAACAATCATAAATTGAAGTAATTGAATCATTGTATAATTTACATTTAATACTATTTGAATTGTTATATACAATTATTCAGAACTATATAATTGTATATAAATTTAGATAATAGAAATTATAAAAGAATTTGTAGTAGAATTTATTAAAAAAGAGTAATAAACACAAAACAGAAATTAATATCTTTAAAATATTTCTTATAGTATATACAGCTTCATATATTTTTTATATTTCAAAGAAAATTTACACTTTTTTTCAAGAAACTAGTCTGTAAGACCTTACATAGAAATTAATTGAAAATGATAAAAATCTTAAAATAATAAGGATATTAAACATGATACAAGTTAATAATAATTTACTACTAATTTATTTCAAATCAAAGGATATATATAAGATGAAGATAGGATATAAAAAGGTAATAAATAAACACAGTATTTAGTATGTAATATTAATTCTATATTTTAAACAAATGACTAATAACAGAAGTGACATTAAATTAAAATCTTATCCTAAAGGAGCAACTTCAGTCAGTTTAAACCAATGACCACATTCACAACGGCGTGGTTGACCTTCATGCAACCACATCCAATTGACATGTGCAGTATCTTCTTCGCAAATGCAACCAACAACACGACTTTTGAATGCACTTGGTACTAAATTTGGATTTTCCTTTGTGCTATCACGTAATATTTCTATGGCCTTCATGTGATACGGATCCTGAAATAAGATAATAAATTATGAATAATAACAGTTAATTAAGATATTGACAAGAAGCATAATTTGTAATTCTTAACCTTCATGTATAATATTTCATTCTTATAATACACATGCAAAGATGTATTGTAAAATAATTTTAATATGTCTCATAAATATAAAAGATATATTCAATAAATATGAAAATGTATTGATAAATTTATTTGCTCTAATTTACATTTTATGGGCTGAACCTTATTTTATTTAATTTAACAATTTTTCGTATAGATATACATACATAATAACAATAGATTAAGGATTTACATCAGAATATGCACATCAAATTATTTTCTCTCTTATTAATTTCAATTTTTTATCAACTTAATTAATTTGTGATGAAGTTCAGAAGATAATTATAGTTTGCAAATAACATGAAAAATTGATTTAAAAAATTCATTTTATAAAATATGTTACTAATATATGTAGATTTCGAAATGTGACATTAATTCGGAAAATTATTAAATGTAGAAACTTACAAAATTGCCAGCGGCAGCAGCAAGTAGCTCACGTTTTTCCAAACCTGTGGCTAGTTCTAGTGGATCGGGGAAAGCTGAAACAAGAATTTCGTTAGAAAATATTGAATTTTGTACTTACCATAAATCAAAAATGATGTAAAATCAATAAATTATGTTTTCATATTACGTAATAAAAAAACGCAGCACACTTAAATAATTCTAATATTATTTAAAAGATTATATTACTCTTCTCCTTTTCTTTTGTACATCTCACAGCATCGCGGTAAAATTGTCGTCGACATGTCTGAAAAATAGTACGACTACATAACCATGCCATTTTGCAAGTTATACTTTATGCGCTTAATACTTCGACGAAGGGAGACGTTTCTTTACAGCACAAACAATTCGTAGGAAAGCAGCTGCAGAGTGTCAACCCTACCTTAGCGATACTATTCGATCGATTAGTTAGGTTGATTACAGCGCCATATGACCAAATTAAACAATTTGAATGTACTATTACAAAACTAGATACGTACTTAATATAATTTAATTTATTAATATTTTTATGTAATTCAAAAATAAATATTATATTACAAAATTATGAAAAGAAAAGAAAGAATGCGTATATGTATATACGTAGCTACTTTTCTTCATTGTTACCAGACAGGGATTTTAAATACTACATAAAAATTTAAGTAATTTTATGCTAAATGTCATAATTATTTCATAGTTTTTATAATCAATTAAACATTTCATTTAGATTGATATCCTTTATGGTATTGAAAGCTAACTTGGAACGGTCTCTTAGTTCATATTTCCCTGTAATTTTCATGTATGTAATAGTTTTGATTACTTTTTTTTAAACGTATTTCTGAAATTTTAACATTATCCAAAAATTCAAAAATTTTGTAACATGAAATGTTAATTAATTGTTATTGATAAATTGCGTAATTATATTTTTGTAGATATTTATTTTGCGAATATATTTAAACAAAATGGAGAATCTTTTGAATATTCATTTACATTAATAAAATTGCAATAGAAAATAACTATATTAAAATATGTGTAAAGACATTAATCGTTTAATAATTATTAAAGTTACATATCTAGATAACCTTACTTCCTTGTTTGAAGTAATATTTCACAAAAGGCAAGTCCACATTTCTTACATTTGATTGGCTATTGCAGTTAACTGATTATTACAGAAAAAGCGGTGCATTCTTTGATGACGTAATTTTTATTCTAAATATAAAACGAAGGATTAATATACAATCAGTAACACTGATGTGTGTATTTTCCATAAAGTTTCATTTCAAAAAGTGTTGATAATATTAATGATACACAAAAATAATTTTTAATTTAGAAAAATATTAGGTATTTTTTTAAATAATCTGTAATATATAACGTACACATTTTTTTTAATTAACAGAAAAAAGAAGTAACGACAATTAATAAGTTAGCTCTTCTTTATCATTAAAGAATGCCAGGGTAAGCACAATTATTTCTCTTCCGAAACATAGTGTTATAGGATATCTTCCACCAGCAAAATTAATTTCCAGGTATATTATTTTAAATTCGTTATTATGAAATATTGTAAGACATTCGAAACGTTAACTTGAATATAATATAAATATTAATACAATATGCAGCATTTATGCAATTTTATATTTATATATTGTAAAAGAAAAGTTATCTTTTTATGGCAATGATAGAAAAAATAAATAATTTTTACATATTATTCAGTTTTGAAGATATCATATGAAATATTCATTACACTAGGCGCTATAAATTGCTTTTTTAGTTTATAAAAATGTTATGAAAATAAATTTTTCAGTTTTTGCGTATTTTATGATTTTTCGTCTTACATATACATATATGTATAATATGTTCACACTAATTATCTTTAATGTACATTAATTTTTTCATTTTTTAAATATTGTATATTTGCAATAAATTGGGAAAACTTAAACGTATTTTATGAATTTAATCATTTTGAGACAAAGAAGAAGGAACAACCAAAAGAAGGAGAAGAAACTATAATATTAACTTTTAGTCCAATTTTAAAGTAGTTTTATATATATTAGAATAATAGTTGGTTAGTATCTTTTTACTCATTAATAATATAAACTTTATATAAAAAGTGTTACAGGGATGTCTTTGGATAATATGTTCTGTTCTCGGTGTAGAGAAGGTTTTGTGCCTCATGAAAAGATTGTTAATTCAAATGGAGAGTTATGGCATCCTCAATGTTTTGTGTAAGAATATTTTATTATTATTGGAAGTTATTATATTAAGTTTGTATTTATATACATTTATATTCTTTTTTTTATATGTAACTTATGTAATTTAAATATTGCTTAAAAATTTTATCAATTATAATAAAAAATATTTTATTAGATGTGCACAATGTTTCCGGCCATTCCCAGATGGAATATTTTATGAATTTGAAGGATACAAATATTGTGAACATGATTTTCATGTCTTATTTGCACCTTGTTGTGAAAAATGCGGTAAGTTATTTTAATTATTTATTACAATATGAAAAATAACTAAATTTAAAAAAATAATATACTCATGTAGAACTCATAAAAACACTTTGAAGAAATAATATAATTATACTTTTTTATTTGTAGGAGAATTTGTTATTGGCCGTGTAATAAAAGCAATGAATGCTAATTGGCACCCAGGATGTTTCCGTTGTGAAGAATGCAATGGTGAATTAGCTGATGCAGGATTTATTAAATGTCAGGGTAGAGCTTTATGCCATACATGTAATGCACGTGTCAAGGCTGGGGCACTTGGAAAATATATTTGTCATCAGTGCCAGTATGAATTTTGATTTTTAAAGTTATATAATATATATATATATATTATTTAACTATTGTATACCATGTCTATAATATTATATAATTTTTAGTGGTGTAATTGATGACAAACCTCTCCGTTTTCGTGGAGAACTCTATCATCCATATCATTTTAATTGTACTGCTTGTGGTATAGAACTTAATTCAGATGCTAGAGAGGTTAATTCTAGACCAGGATATGCTGCCAATGAAATGGTATCTATAACTGCATTGTCTTGAATTATTAGTATTATATTTTACTTAATATATTAATACTTAGTCTATTATAACTCATATTTTGATTATTAACATTTTTAGAATGAGCTATACTGTTTGAGATGTCATGATAAAATGGGAATTCCAATTTGCGGTGCATGTCGACGTCCGATTGAGGAACGAGTAGTAACTGCTTTAGGTAAACATTGGCATGTTGAACATTTTGTTTGTGCAAAATGTGAAAAGCCGTTTTTAGGTCATCGACATTATGAGAAAAAGGGTTTAGCTTATTGTGAAACACATTACCATCAACTTTTCGGTAATTTGTGTTTTGTATGTAATCAAGTAATTTCTGGCGATGGTTAGTATATTATTCTATAAATTTTATTCTAATTTAAGAAGAAAGTAAATATATAATATATTTTGAATTTTTCAGTTTTTACAGCTTTGAATAAAGCATGGTGCGTACATCATTTCGCCTGTGCATTTTGCGATCAAAAAATGAATCAAAAAACTAAATTTTTTGAATTTGATTTAAAACCCGCCTGTAAAAAATGTTACGACAAATTTCCACAAGAATTGAAAAAACGTATGCGCCGAATGTATGATTTAAATCCTAAAAGGCTACCAGCTTAAACATATAAGCAACATATGTCAGCTTATGATTAATTGAATGTAAAATGAAATATCTCTTAATATTATCAATGAAAGTTTATGTTATTGTATTATAACGTCATACTTATGCCTTAATTGCTAACATTATTTTATGTTAAATCATTATATTTAAACTCTGCATTAATCATAATGATTATTTTAATATATCTATACAAATATGAAACATTTTTGTTATATGCATGAATTTTAAAGTGCCTCTTTGTTATAAATGAATTGAATAACTTATACATAAAAATATATTTTACACATGAAAAAGATACTCAAACCATTATTAATAATACTCAAATTTTATAAAAACAAATTGCATATAGAAAATTCGATGTTATTGTATAAAAATTGAATGAAAAATAAACAGCGAGTTATAATATTTCTGTTTGTTTATCTCAATAATTTAATCATGATATTAATGTAACATAATAGACATAACGTATGAAATGGGGATAGATTACTTAACTTTCTCAGTACGAGTGTCGATTATAATTGACCACCCCCGAATACGTCTTCAGGGCCATCGACTGAATATCGGCTGTCAATTTGATTGTCAACTGTCAACAATAAGCTACGCTACATAATCGTTCGTGTCCGTAGCTCGCGGCAGTCAAATGACATTATATGGAGAATAAGTGCCGTACGGAAGAAGTTAAATAAAAATAACAATCATGTTGCAAGAAATATAATTTAATATAATAAAGTACGATTTATTATTAAATATTGTACATAAATTAAATATCTTTTTTAATGTTTTATGCTTTTATACAATGTACAGATATAAAGAAAGAACATTTGAGAGAAAAATTAATTAAGTAATTGATATAATTATGTTTTTCTATATACGATAAAGTAATTAAACTATTAACATTGATATTATACTATCAAAGACTTTTGCCTTTCACCAATTAAATGAAATTTTTATGCTTTGCTTGATTTTTATCTATTTTTTATATATCTTGGTACAATACCACAATTAGATATAATTATTGTTTTAAATGGTTTTCCTGTTTTTGTACCAAATTCTTCAATCTAAAAAATATCAGATATTATATTAACATGTGGCCATGTTCAAAATCATTACTAATTACTCTTGAATCAATTTTATTTTTCAAATATGTTATATAAATAAATTTATAGAAAATTTTTGCAGTACAGTAGTTAAAATTTGTATTGATTTTTTGGATTTATAGAATCATGTATACTAAAAATCTGCATATTTATTGTTTCAAAATATGTTTCTGTGATTTTCTTTGGTACAGTTTTAATTAACTGTTACATAATTCTAATTTTCCTTATTTTATAAAAAGATGTATTAAATAAAAGGTATGAAAGAAGGTACAGTTGTTCTTTTCCAAATTTACATTAATTTATTAAAAAATAATTATATAAGTAACAAATATTCTTCATATATTTAGAAAAATTTAGGAGTGAAAAAGATATCTTTATATTAATGTAATCGAAATAAATTTACCTTATAAATATTTGAGAGACCTGCAATCACTTTCCCAAAAACTACATTTTTCCCATCTACTGTTTCCAATTGTCTAAAAGTAAGATTAAATTTGGAATTGCATGTATTTTCAGTTTCGTTACACATAGACAAAATTCCGGGACTAGCATGACGTAAATTGTAATTCTCATGCTCAAATGATTCACCATATATGGACTTTCCTCCACATCCGTTAAGTTTTGTAACGTCTCCACCTTGACACCAATAACCGGATACAATTCGATGAAACGGTGTATTCCTATTAGAAAAAGCATTGTTTTCATTTATTCAATTTGTATATGATTTATATAGTATAATTTCTTCTTTTCCTTTTAGTTAAAGATGTAATTTTATCTCCCTTTAAAAAATATTTTTCATTTGGAAATGTAGACTTTTTTAAAAGATATTTTTTCCGGATATTTTCTCCGCCCTATTTTTTTTAAAGAAATCGGCTTAAGGATTTATGAGTTATATACATATATATATATTTGTAATAATAATATCATAAAAATAATATTTTGGACAAATGTGTTTTATCCAAATAATGTATTATATAGAGCTGCACACATCATTCACGTCTTTTAAGTAAAATTTTGCAAGAGGAAAATACAGATATTTTTCTTTTATTTTTTGTTAATTTCATGTTGTCAAAATATGTGTATTTTACTTTTATTTACTTGTACGATAAGCCATTATATCCACGACATAATTCCGCAAAATTTGTACACGTTCGAGGTACAATATCATCATAAAGTTCAAAATGAATGGATCCTAATTTCTGGTCTCCTTGGATTTCAATTTCAAAAAAACATTTGGTTCGAATAGACGGATTTATATGTTTTAGCAATGATAAATCTGTAATTATACAATGATCTTGTGGTGACTGCAATCCAATGGTATGTGTTGTAGGTTCTTTCTGATATCTATAGAATTTAATCATCAATATAAACATTTAGATTACGCGTAATATGTAATAATAATATGATATAAAGTTTATTCTTTTATTTTATTACATTTTGTTATTGTATTTTTATCTCTCAACTGCATTTTTATAAGAAGCTTTCAAAATTCTATGCTTTGAAAATTTAAGATTAATACAGAGTAAAGTTGAATTTCACAATTAACAATAGAATAGAAAGAATAAGGTGTTTTAAGATATGAATATATGTCATATTGATTTTATTAATATTATGATAAGGTAGAAAAAGATATAAAAAAAATAAATAAAAAACTAGTGTACTTTTAATTAAAAATTTTAAGAAGTAATGTAACTTAAATTTTTCCATGATCATAATTCAAGCAAAATTAATTTTGAAATTATTTTGCATAAAACTTTGAAAACGAAAATATATAACCATGAAATATTTAAGGAATAATTTACTTTTTATTACGTTCCATTTTTATTTTCATTTCTTTCCAATCTTGTATAAACTCGGCAGTAGGATAATTAGTACTTGCTCTACGAATTTTTCGTAATAAATTTTTATTTTCTTTCATGACTTGTGTATTTCTTAGTTCCTGATTATCAAGTTTTGATTTATATTTTATTTTGGATAACCAGCAATCGATATTTGTCTATAATTTGGATACGACATGAAGTTCAGTTTAATTTAAAAGCAGTTAATATTTTTTACTAGAAAATTGCACATATTTTTATAAAACATGTGTGATTATATATTTTATATAATACATATTTATAATTATTAAGATTAATTATATTATAATACTAAATATAAAAACAGTAAGAAATGATGTGATAGTATTAAGTATAAGAGACATATCAATAGCAAAATATAGTAGATAAGTATACAAAAAGATAGAAAATAATGAGGAATAAAAAATATTTATTACAAAAATAAAACTTTTTATACTTACTCTTAATCGAGTAATTATATTCATCCGTCTTAATAATTTTATATTTTGCTTGTCGATTTCTCTTATACGATTTATGTCACTTCTCATATTATGCGGTTTGTAATATGCGGACACTTCAAATCTTGGAGGTTTATTATCGACTCTAGCTACAGTTTGTGCGATCCTTCGTTTATATTTTTTATATGTCTTTTTATCCATAGCTTTTACTCCTTGTAATGGTTATCACTTTTTTATATTATTTTATTACAATTCATTTAATATGTAAACATGTTATTATTATATTTGAAGTTAAAATTTGAATTTATAAGAATATAAGAATTATGGTAACGGTTCAAGATATAAAATTATTACATCGCTATAATTATTATAAAATCTTTTTATAAACATTATTTTATCATTAAACTTTGCCGTATTTAATAAAGTAATATCAATATGTAATGTTTTCTTTTTAAATTAAAAATCTATAAATCGCAAAAGAGGTTACAATTTATAATAAAATTTAATTGATGTTTCAGATTATCGCAAAATTAAAATCTTTTTATACTACAAAATTATAATTTTTTTAAACTTATATGTCATATTAAATGCTTGTTAATTTAACTTCCAACTTTAATGTCTTTTTTTATTGTGTTAAATACATAATTAATGATATCACCAACTATAAGAATTTGAAACTATTTACTGGTGACTAGTAATTTATAACAATTGAATTATCGATATTAGATAAGAAAAAATTTGTATAAAAATCAAACTTTTTGTAAGTTTCGATAATTCAAATTTTCTATACTATTATAGACATAATTTATATACATGTATATAAAAAATATATCTATGAATACTGAAAGTGCCATTTATCATTATTTCGTGAAATTTTATTTAAAAAATAACATATATTATATTACACATATATTATATTAATAATAATACGCAAAAAAAAGGATTAAAAGTTTAAAAACATATTTTACATAATTATTGCTTCGTTTTTTTATCATTATTGCAGTATTTTAAATAACACATTCAATACTTCAATACTCTGCTTTAGACACTATTTATCAAAACATTATAGAATTGTAAAATATCCATAAAAAAATAAAAATTAATATTACATGATAAATGTACCTACACAGTGTAAATTAGGACTTGCATAAAAAATGTTCTTATATCTTTTTGCCTAAACATGATGCATACATTGATATTGATACATATTTTCTTACTTATGTCTTGTTGAGTTTCTTTCATTAAATTGTATACGTCAAGCAATAGATAAATAATGACCAATAAAAAGTAGTTGATAATTTGTTATGATATGAAATGATATTAAAATTATTTTAAGTAGATATCTACCAAATAGAGGTGAAAATGGCCAGTATTTCAAATCCTACAAAAGATGAACCTCAAACTAAGTCACAAGGTTAGATTTCTTTTTTATATACATACTTATATAAATTTCCATTTTTTATAAAATATTTGTTTCTTTTGCTTTTACAATTAGACTTACTTTCTCTTACTTCACATAATTATATAGTATAATATAGTTAATATAGCATATCCTTTTTCTTATAATTTTGCATATTCATTGTTTTTTATATATTTAAAATAAAATACATATCACAATTACTTTTAATATGATAATAACTACAAGATAATAATTTCTTAGTTTCATAGTAGTATTATTATTATATAAGTAATAAGATATTTGTTTCTTCATTTTGCTTAATAATTATTATAGCAGAACATATGGGAAAGCAATTATAGCATACAACACAAATAAAAATATTTGTTAACATTAAAATTTTTCATTGTTAAGTTATATATTAATATCTTATTATTAATATTTAAGATGTACAAGTTACAGGCTGGATTAAACGTACGCAAGGTGATGGGATGGAAAATGCGACGGCTGAAAAAGTTGAAGTTAAACAGACAAAGTGCCGTCTTGGTGAAACGTTAATTTATCATCCAACAAATTTGAAACAACTGAGTTCAACTCCTCCAGTTATGCCAAATGGTCCAATAGTAAATTTAATACCAAGGCATGTTACTAATGTAAAAGATGAGAAACATATTTTAAATTCATTAAAATCAAAGGAGCCAAAATTTATTCCTTATGAACCTTATAAAGCTGCAGTCAATCCAATCATTCCATATGAAAAAAAGAATAGAAGATTGCAAAAAAGTAATGTAAATGTGAATATGGCTGTCTCTCGAGTTGCTGCAATGAAACTTCATGAAACAAAGGTATCTACTGATTTAAAGACAGTGGATGAAGATAAGTCTACAGAATGTGATTGGTTGAAAGAGAAAAGGGCATACGAAGTGGAAATACAAAAGCTTAAAGAAGAAAATAGTCAACTTGAAAATCAGTTGAAATTTCAAGCACAGGTACTAATGTTACTTATTATTAAAGTAATAATATTATATCATATATTTTTCTTTTTTACAATAGGTTAATGGAGAATTAAAAAACTTATTAGTAGCTGCTGTTGGAGAAGATCTTGAAACAAAAGTTCATTTATTGACTGAAGATAAATTGCAACTTGCTCGAGCTCTTTTAAATTCTGCTCAAAATTTATCAACCCATCAAGAACAAACAGAGTGGTTAGCAGGTCAATGTGAAGTCTGGAGGAGTAAATTCTTAGCCAGTAGGTAAATGAAAATAATTCAATATAAATATTTATGGCTCATTTATAATGATACATAATATATATAATATACATAACTCTCAATAATTTTTGGTAGCTTAATGGTTGAAGAACTTGCAAAATGGAAAGCAGCTCTTTGCCAAAGAACCACAGATCTCCAAGAAGCAATAAAAAGGCTTCTAGAGGATCGAAATCTTATAAGAGATATATCTCTTAAAACATACAGGTATGTTCTTACAGGTATTTACAAACAATGTATTTTATTAATGAAAATATTTCTACAAAATACTTTAAGTAGCAGGGACATATGTATTTTAATACATGTATATTATGTCCTTTTTATTTAAGGATACTTAGTATCTTGCGTGAAAATTTTGATCATGTAGGAACTGTTTCTTGCAAGAGGCATGTATTACCAAGTACCAATATAATAGATTTAGTACAAGGCTGTTGTCAACTTGCGGAAATTCTAAAAGTTCAATTATTAAGTGGTGTAGAAAACATTACTTTACAAAGAGAAATTAATATAACTGGCTTAGATATGAAAACACTTGCCGAAAAGACTGCAGAACAAGTAAGTTTTCATTTCATATTTATTTTGTATTTATTTTACCTTGTTTCATGTATATTTATTTGTTTCATTTATATACAGCTTCTTATGAGCCCAAAGTTGCTCATGTCAGGAAGACAAGACGTAGCTTGTAGTGCAGTGATGGGAGCAGCTGTTGCAATTGGTGGCCAAATATTTCTTCCACGAAGTGATTCAAATATAACTTGTTGTCCTCATTGTAGTGGTGAAATTAAACAAATATAAAAATTTTTTATTCATATATATTTCTGTAAGTTATGTATAGTGAAATAATTATTATATAACACTATATCATTTTAAATTCTTATATGCATTATATTATTTTTGTATTTAGAATTGTCAGTTTATTTATAATAATATTAAATGACAATAAAAATATAATCACATAATGTCGATATATAATACTGTACAATTTTTTATATACAAAACGTTCATAGAACGTTTGCATCTTTTAATGTGAATTCTATGTGAATATAGAATACATTTCAGATAATCTTAAGTATTACTTTAACTGTATGAAATTCTTTTATTTACGTTCAAAACATTTTGTATAGGTTCATATATTGTAAAATTGTGACAATCTATCAAATTAACTTCTTTGTAATTTTTATATAACATAAATTTTCAGATTCGAGAGATTAATTATAGCATCAAAAAAAGAAATAATTTATCGATTTTTATCGAAATATTAAAATATGATAGACGAAAAACATAAAGATTTAATTAGCTTACTCGTGCGTTAGCATCAATTAAATGAAAATTATTGCTTAATTTATTAATGTTATTAAAATGTGGTAGATGATAAACTTTAAAATATAATAAATGTAATTAATTAATTTAACAAACCAATATGCACATTTCGTAACGCAAGATCTTGCGTCATTTAATAGACTGCGAAAATCCACGATTAGTCGACGCTTAGCGGTCGCAGGTGTAACATGTCAGTTCTTATCAACGCCGACTCTGGACGAGCGCGAACGGTTTGTAACGAAATAATTCCGCGAGTATTTTTATTTATGTACCATCTATTGCTCACTAATTTTTTATAAGTCATTGTATCTTTAAAAAGTTTGAAAGAAGTCAGCATTATGAATAACCGTGATAGATCAAGAAAGTGCGCGCATATAATTAAACTCTTCAGTTTTCCCCTTTACCTTCCTCTTTGCATCTTTTTCGCCACATACATACATATATTAGAATTAAAGATTGATAAAAAAAAATCGATCTTTAATGTGTTTTCTAATTCGAAAGAATGATAACGAGTGGAAATCATGATACATGACTCGATTTACAAATAGAAAATACATTTCTAACGGACTATTTTCAAATATTAGTGCAAATATTTGTTTAAGCAACACATGTTATATTTATATAAAGAAACAACCGTTTAAACGATGATTCTTCATGAGATATGTCTTCGATAAATGATTGTTGTACGATGTTAAAGAATTTTATACGTGTGATTATTATCAAATGATAATTATAAATCCTAAAATAAAGTAAAACTGAAAAATAAAGTAAAAATGGAAGATTGAAAAAGATAAATGCCTGAAAAATGCGATGAAATTTTCTGTTTAAGTCGTTGAGAAGGAGAAGATACTGGACGAGTTATTTATGTGATCTATTTTCACGCAAGTTGTGTTACCTTAGTGGCCTAAAAATATCAGTGAAATTTGATTAGGCACAGCTTGGTGCTGTATTACCTATTCGAATATATACATACTTGCTTCGATATTAATTATCTGGAATTTTAAATGATTGCTTGCTGTTGTTATTGCAACAATATTATAAAAGCAATTGCTATGTTAACAAGTATTATTGAAAATTATATTTTGTACGCGAAAGTTTAATCTCTTTTCATAAATTATTTATTTTTTGCTATAAATATAATCTTTAATTTTACTAGTATTCGTAAATACTATAATAATAAATATCTAATATACCGAGAAAAAGATTTTCATAAATTCTAATTTATTTTTTTTTTCTCAAATTAACATTTGTTTTTGTTTATATATTGTATATACATATATGCAGGTTTGACTGAATTAATTAAAGGAAAGGATAATATTTATTTATATTTCTTTCTAAGTCTACTATTGTTAAGTATTTTGAGAAATTTAAACAAGTAACGTTTGCCATAAGCAAAAATAGCAATGTGAATGTGAAAAGTTATTACATAAAATCACAATCATCACATGTCACGGGTTACGTATTTGATACTGAATACGGTGAAAAAATTAAAATCCGGAAAGAAAAAAAGGAAACAATTTCATTATAGTTAGTCAAGTTATAGAAAAAAATTTAATTTTACTGAATTAAAAGCTTAATAGCATATTCGCCATTGGTATCTTAAAATAAATTTAATTGAAAAACAAATATAAAAAAATACAAATTATAACACCCTGTTTAAAATAATGAAGTAATACTAATTATTATCCGAATGAGCTTAATATAATTAATATAATCAATTCCCTTGTGATAAAACTAAAAATTTAATTATATACGTATGTTGTAAAAAGTAAAATTAATACTAATTTTCTTGAAATTTCATCAGAAGGCTTGAAGGAACATTACTTTTCAATTTATGTTGATATTTCGTGATGGACAATAGACCAGTTAATTTATTTCTACAAAAAATTGAAGAAAACGCAAGAAAAGTATTTTCGTCCTTGCCTGAAGATAATGGTGGCAATCGTTCACGCCAAAGAAATTGTACTCTGGTTAAAATTAAAGAAGAAGAAACTGGTGATGAAATTCAGGTAAAATACATGTTATTCTTGTGATTGTTTATAAATTTTTCTTCCATTTTGTTCACTATAAATTCGCTATAATATACTTCTTGAATTTAAATTAATAATATTTGATTTTTGTGAAATTGTACAAAACTATTTCGTTGTAAAGTTTAACAAATTTTGTGAGAATAATTAAAATTTTTCGTACTTCATGAGAAAAGGAAATGAGAACAAATTTTAGTTATTATGTACTTACAATACAGTACTAAATTTTATATGATATTACGCAAATACCAAAAAGTATAATATAAAATTAAAGTGTAAATATAAAAATTTGAACTCTTCGAAAGTATAAAAATATGTTTTTAATACAAAATTATATATTGAATTTACGTACACGTTTAATATTAATCTTATAATAAAGTAATCATGTTTATTCTTAGAATTATCTCATTGTAAGTATTAAGACAACGTTAGTTGATCTTATTGTAAAAGTTCGTACATATATAAGTAACTTGAGAGCAACATAATCTATATACTATTAAAATGTAACACAATCCATTGATCCGTATTCCAGTATAATTAACGTGAATATCAAATTTCGTTCATTATAATTTCTTTGCGTCAAAACTAATATATCTTTCCACTTGTTTACCTTAACTCTGGAATAATTATTAATAATAACAAACTTTATTAATATATTTTGTTTTTAACATCAATTTGATAGTAAAATAATTATTAACAGTAACATAGTTTATTAAATTACATAATTGCTTACGCTTTGTTACATTTTTACATTTTTTCGTTATTCTGTTTTGTTTTTTATATTATTATTTATCATCATAAAATATTCTTTTATACATAGGTTTTAACGTTGTATCAACTGCACCTAATATTGCTCAAGTATATACACGTGTTTATTTTATAAATGTTTTAATTGTATAGATACATAGATAACATTGTTTTCCTATCTTTCAGCCTTGAAAAAGGGATTGGCACGTGATTGTGCCTACAAAATCAATATATATATATATATATATATACAATATTTTAAAGACAGTTACAATATTTATATTTTAATTGTAGGTATATTTCATTTAATAATTTAATACATTAGTAAAACTTTGTATAAGAATTAAAAGGCGGATAATTTTACTAAAAAGATAGGACGTTTTTATACTTCATAATTTACTTTCAGAAATGTATAATTAAATTTCATTCCACAGAATTTTCTATATAATGTTAGAGAATGCTCGAGTTTCATATTATTTTTTTTTCGTTTAACTTAATAATACATGCACATAAAATAATAATACATGCACATCGACATTATGGATTTATTAATTTGCATTAAATAATAAACGATATTTCTTATCTTTTCGTTAAAATAAAAGAATTATTTTTTTAATAGATATAACATATATAATTATATAAGTAAATAAAAAATACAAAAAAATAACCTTACTAGAAGAGAACACACTCAAATAGGACACACAGAAATAACCATAGAGATATGTATAAAAATAGAGCACGCGATTTATATGTCACCGTGTATCAATAAATGCGATATGGGAATAGAAAGAAAACGCTGCATAGAGGCCCTGTCTGTCCTTATGTAATTTAGTATGCACACTGATGCCGCTCATTGATCGATGTTACTATCGATGTTACATATTTACCACACAAATGTGCATGTGTCATTAGACAAGGATACAAGAAAGCTCAGTGCAGCGTTCTCTTTCTATTCTTATATCACTTTTTTTAGCCAGCTCACGCATTCTATCTTTATATTTCAATGAGAATAACACAATTACTTGATTTACTGGAACAAAAAGATCTGCCAATTCCCCAACATGTAAAGCCATATACCACACATCACCTACAATCGAACATATAATAAACCACAGAAAATACACAAATCGAAGAAGAATACTAGGAGATAACATAAATATGAAAGAACTGCTAGCTACTACTAACAATACGAAGAAGACAATAGAATTCGTCAAACAAACAAATCTAACAAACCAAATGTAAAATATTAAAATTATCGCTAATAGTCACGAGCTGTTGGTGCGATATTAAAACCTGCACCAGCCTGCACTTACAAAAAATTACATTACAACACATTAGATACAATTAGATTAGATTAGAATTGACCATATACTGCTTAATACATAATATATAGAATATTTAACACAGTATAGACGTGTTATATTTTTAAGACAATTAGAGATAAGAAAAAGGTATGATACTTCTGAAAAAGTTACAATAAAAATTAGAAGAAGAAACTTTAACAGAAAGTATTTTCATATTTAAACAATGATGAAATATCACTCATATTTTATATATTATTGCAGGAATATGCAGCAACTGCAATGAGTGAATTATTAGGATGGTATGGCTATGATAAAGTGGATAGTGGCTATACAAAAAGTTTAAACCTGGACCATTTTACATCTATATCTGATGAAAAAAATCAAGCACTTCAAACCAATCAAGATATTGTTTCAAACAAACTAAGATTAAAATCGCCAGTAGTGAATACATCTGATTCAATTTTTGAAGTTTCCAATGTACCATTGTCTTGTTCTAATAATAACTTAATGTCTGTGAATAGACAATTAATTTCATCTCCCTTATCATTAAAACCAGTATCTTTTGGTACTACATCTAAATTTCCATATGAAAGTTATTCAAGTTCCATTTATTCAGGTAAGGTATAAAATATGTATTATGTACATAATATAAATTACATATGAATTTGTTATAATTTTTAGTATTTTTATAGATAATATATCTTGTTCTTGGTGTGGTAAAATTGTTCAAATATTTGAATTAGAAAGATCCAGCTCTCTTCCTTATAATATGATGGATGCTTTAGGATACTTTTGTAGTGAAAATTGTTTTGCAGCTAGTAGAAGAGCAATTTTTAAACGAGCAAAAACATGTGACTGGTGCAGACATATGCGAAATCCAATTAGTTATGTTGATCTTCAAGTATGTGAATTGAATATAGAATACTAAATAATTAAAAGTAACTTATTTTCACCACTTTATTTATAATTAAATATACTATACTGTACTATAATATAATTTAATGTATTAGAAAATTACTAATCTTATTCCTTTTTTCAGGATGGTGAAAGTCAACTTCAATTTTGTAGCAATAAATGTTTGAATCAGTACAAAATGAATATTTTTTGCCATGAAACACAAACTCATTTAATGCTTCAAGGTTTAAATAATGTTCCTTTTCATGATACAGAGAAGAGTGGTTTAATAACACCAGAACTATGGTTTCGAAGTTGTCAATCACCATTAAATAGTCCTGCAGAAAATACATATTTAGTTGATACACACATGACTCATAGTTTATCGTCACCTCTTTGTGAGAACGGATCAATAGAAACAGAAGAAACTGATAATGAAAAATTAATAGATGCACATCAAAAAAGGCCCAGTAAAATCAATTCAGTGTACACAAAGAAATGTACAAAATCCAATAATTGCAATGAACATAAAAAGAATTTTTATACAGAAATTAATGAACATGATAAAGAGCAATCTTTAGTAAACGAGAAAAGCAAATGTTGCCATTCCATGATTAATCAAACTAATTGTAAAGAAAATTATTTAAAAAAAAATGATTTGAATTGTAAGGACTTTAAACAGGAATGTGTGATGGATGCCATGAATAATTTACATAGCCCTAAAGATAGCAACACATGTTTAGAAAGGAACATACATGTAAAAAACATAAGAAATTTACAAGAAAAAGGATATGATACTCCAACAGAAAAGATATTACAGTCATCATCTTGGTTTTCAAACTCAACTACACCTATAATGCATCATGAAATTCCATCTTTGTCTAAATCTTGCATAAATGAACCTAACCAAATAAGATATCAGAATCAGACCAATGTATTTTCAAGAACTTCATCAGTTGAACAATCCAATCCAACTGAATTATTTCATTCTTTACCTCCTACAACACTTCTACCCCCTGTTACAGTTCTTGTACCTTATCCTCTACCTATACCTATACCAATTCCTATACCTATTCCAGTTCCTATATCAACATCAATTTTTAGTAAATTAGTGACTGATAAAGAAGATTCCATAAATATAAAAGATTCAAATTGTAAAAATGTGGAATGTAAAAACTCAATAGAAAATAAATATTCCGTTTTTGATAAGCCACAGATTAAAACAACGAACTTATCAACAGCAGAAAACTCACAGCAAGTAAAATTAGATAAGTTTTCTTTTTCATCGTCATCTTTGAAAACTAATACTGAAATCAATGATACTTCACACCAATTACAACAGAATAAAAAGCTTTTAAGGAAAAGAAAACGCTCGAATAAAATCATTAATCATGAACATGAAAAAATTCAGTTAAAAAAAAGGAATAACTTTATAGCAACTTAAAAGACAATTTATAAAAAGATATTTTTTAATAAAATGTATATATTATACAGAATATTTTTTATTTATAATTAATAACTTTAAAGCAATATAAGTAATCATATTAGTAGATAAAAATTCTTTTTTTTACTGATTATAATAATTTCACTAGTAATTAATAGTAGCTTTGTATAATAAGGAATTTTTCACAATTCACAGTTTCTATTAATATTTTACTTTAATAACTAGTTTAATTAAATAAAAATACACAAACAAATAATTATTTTGTCCTATAGTATTTAAATACACATAAAAATATAATTTTTTAACAATGAATAGAATATATGACATACATTTTAATATTTCTTTAAGCAATTTTTTGGAATTTTATTTTCTTTTAAATCTACTGCAATATATCAAAAGAAAATTTATGATTTGAATATATTTCATTAAAATATTTTATAGCTGACGTTTATTACAATATACTTTGCAATTGAAATATACTATATTTTTTATATCTTTGTACAATATACATATAAATAAAAAATAGAGAGGATTGTCAGTATAGGATATACAGGAGCTAGTTAAAGGAATAAGAAGGAGAGTATTAGAAACTTAACAAAGAGTTAAATAATTATAGTCAGGTAAATAGTTAATTATCGGATTAATAATTAAATAGTAATATAAAAGGGGTGTGTATCGAAAATTAAGGATGTATGGTCGAGAATGCAAGGAAAATAAAAGTAACTACCGTTGTAAACCGAGTCCCTTTTCATGGCCAAAAAGCAGAAAGATAAATTGTTATTATTATTATTAATTATATCGTTGCTTATGACGGCAATTTTTTGCCGAAGAACATTATTTTATTACGCGTATTTTTTTAAATCATTCGCAACGAAAAATGCAAAACCATCCGACCATTGGTTATAGCAATTTCTAATATGTATATATATATGTATATATTGATAAAATAGTGTATAGTCTATTCGACGATATGAGGTAGTAAACGTAAACAAAATTTCATTGTTACCAATAATTGTAGCCTCAGCAATTAAATTTTGTTTACATTTATTACCTCGTCTCGTTGAATAGACTATATCACGGTCGTACATGCAAGCCTTGAAATTGCCGTGCTAAAAAATCCACGATTGTATATGCAGATTTTGAAATTTCCGTGGTGAGGATTGTCACGATTATGTGGCGATTTGTGCTTCTCCAAATCGCCACCAACGGCACTACTACAGAGTGGTCAATACAATAGAGAACACAAAATCATCATTTTGTTCCCTCTTAAGTCAATTTTTACTATAAATAGAATTAATGTATACCTACTTATAAAGCATTATAAAAATTATAAAGAATTCACTTGAATTCCACCACGCGTTACTTGGTTGAAATTGTGTTGACTACTCGACATTAGCGCCCGGTGTATGATGGACAATACAAGAAATTTTCTATCCTCAAATTTGGAACTACTCGTACGATGTAAAATCTATTACACTGTGTTCCCAACACAGAAGTTTCCAGACCTGTGTATGCGACCGTGGACTATACTTACTATGGGACTATACATACATACACATAATATGTAGTGTACTACCTAGCACTACCATACTGTATATAATAAGATGTATCATATCCGTTACATGTCACATGTGATATTTAAACTGTGAAATGAAAATATGAAACATTTTTTGTGTTGTATGTATCGTATATTTTAAAATATAATTGAACATGGTGTCATATTCATCAATTAATTTAGTAGATTCAATAATTGACGAGGTGGCATTGGAAGGTTTGGATGGTATTACTATAGAAGGTTAGTATAAATATTGATATTTACTGTAATATATTTACATAATTTTTTTATTTTGTGAAAGTAAAAAATTCTCAGATAATATATACATATTAATTTGGTGTTTATATTACCTGTCACGTAGAATTTCTAAATTTTCATAAATATTATATTTTAAATAAAAGTATTTGAGTTAAATTTTATTTTAAAGAAATAATTTTAATAAGTACATTTTGTAATGTATAATAATTTTTTGCATTTCAGCACTATGGTTACGTTTAGCTCATCGACTTCACAATCCTTTACCATTCCCAGAATCACTTATGATCCAGATGTGGTCAATATGTGTACAGATCAGAGAATTTACATTTTACAAATTAGAAACTGCAAGGGAACCACTTGTAATTTTCGATCGCTATCAGTTTGTGGATCCTGATTTAGGTATTATATTGGAACCGGTAAGTATCTTGACCAAAATTTAAATAAGTTAGTAAATTATCAGACCTGTAAGAAATTATATATTTGAATAGGAAAATGTACCTCCAGATATTTATCCACATTCTCCTGTGAATGATGTTGCAAATGGTATTAAAGGATCTTGTTCTACTTATAATACTAGGGAAGATATCACAGGAATTATAAGAGGCCTTAGCTTAGAAGAAGTTACTAAAAGATATGGACAAAAATTAGTTATTGTTGCATCACAATCTGCTAGAAATCATGCTCTAATGGGGGATGAAATATCTCCAATACTTGAATTAAATGTAAAGCAGTATTGTTTTCTAGAAAGAGTAGGTAGATCACGATATCATGGCGAAGTTACTCAGGGAAAACTTAGTCTTAATGCACTAAAAGAAGATCCTAAAAGTTTATTTTATCATCGAAAATTTTTATTACGTTATAAGCTAATAACAAAACAAATACATCATCAGAAAAGTGATAGTTATGGTTGTAATGGAAGTTTGTTACATCTTCCAAGGTTTTTTGTTGAAAGGAAACCAAAAATAATTTTCTTGGCAGAAGAAGTTATCAAAATTCTTAAATCAAAACCCAATTATGTTGCAGAATATGATGAGATAAAACGCAAACTGCAAATTGAAAAAGCATTAAGCAAATTGTTTAAAACTTCATTTTTCCAAAAAGTTGTGAAAACAGATATTAGAGTACCATATAGAACTTTATATCCTAAAGCATCACCAGAAGAATGGCAGCAAAAAAATGATTCTACAAAGGAGAAGAAGATTAAAGTAGTACAGTTATTACTGCCAAATATTAATATCCTTGAGGCATGGAATAAAGATGAAATACAAGATGAAGATGAATCTCAAGAGATAAATATCTCAAATCATAGATATGGTGTGCCCTATTTGAAACAAGCAAATACGATAATTGAAGATAATAAAATTGATGGTGTATGCCAAGGAAGTTTGGCTAAAATAATGGGATTAACAAAATTACAATCACGGACGATTTTGCGAAACATAGTAAAAACGAATATTGTTGCTACTTATATGAATGATATTGGTAGACAAAGGCTTGCAAAATATGTATCAAAAAAATATGAAAAAACTAGTAAGTTAAGTAAGCAGTTTGAGGAAGAAATGCATAAAATTAAAGAACTTACAAAGCAAATTACGACTGAAAGTGATAGCTTGGAAAAATCTAAAACGATTATAACGCAAGAAGAACATACTGTTATTAATGACGAAAAGGAGAGTATAGAAAAGGTGTTTGAATCTGATACTGTTAATAAGGATGACCTACCAGATAAAAGGTCGTACACTGACAGAGTAGAATTGCAAAAAACATTTTATGTTGTTAATCGTATATTATATAAATATCGTATAACAAAACGCCCAAATAAATATAAATGCATTTTCTCTAACTATTTATTGGATAAAATTAATAAAGTTCAAATGAAAGAAAAAAATTCGTACTCTGATAATATGTTACTACAAATTTCTGAATTATCAAAGAATGAAAAGACAGTAGCTGCATATAAAAATATAAAAGTTGACATAAAAGTTTTAAAGTCAACAAATGAAGAAAAACCAGAAAATGAAGTATATGGATTTATGGAAGATATACAAAATAGTGAGAAGAAAAGTGTAACAAATATTACATATAGAATATTGCGAAGAGCTAATATGATTATGGAATCAGTTAAAGAACATCAAGTCATTGATGATATGACAAAGTTAATGAAGGTAATATAATATAGGCAATTATGTAATATGTTTGTTTTTTTAGTCATTTTTATTAATTGCTTTTCATTTGATTTTAGATAATATATGAGGAAGAAGATAAAGAAGGGTATGACGTAAAAATCGATAAAAAATCGTTAATAAGATTGCTACAAAAGCTTGCAAAAGATAATTTAGTGAAATATATAAAAGTAACTTTGAGTGGAAATGGTAAAGAGAAACATTTAACATATATATGTGATCCAAACATTGATGTTAATAGTGCCATTATTCAGTCAACCGTGGAACAAGCAAAATTGAAATTCTTTTTCATGACTTCTCAAAAACCTAAATCTCTGAAACATACAGAAAATATAACAAAATTTGTATTAAACAAAGATGTTAATGATGCAAACAAATTTGAAACTGATCAATCTCCATTTCAACAATCTACAATAATACCAACAAGTTCTAAATGTAGTCCTAGAATATCAAGAAAATACGGATATAGTCCGAAATTTCTTCGTATGAAAGCATTACATATCTTTTTATTTTATTTGGTTTATGAACATCCTGGCGATCAAACTCTTTCAAAAACAGAACAAATACAAATTTTACGAGATAATGATTTTAACATTACAGAAGAATTAACAGAGGAATTCAGTACGATTTATACTAAAGATATTAGCTGGAAAATGTTTGTTCCACCTTTGCCACAATATAATGGTTGGCCTCGAGGATGGACATTAATGTGTGACATTCTTTTACGACTTCCTTTATCGATATTCTTAAAGATTCATTACGTTTCATTTACAATACCAGAAATAGATAAATATATAAATCATCCTATTCGGAAACATTATTTAGTTAGAGATTTACCAGTTGATATTCGAAATTCTTTGCTCTATGCACGGAAGTATATATTCCACATTCATGAAACTGTAACAAGATTATGTTATATTGGATTGGTACAGTTTGGACCACAAAAATTAAAAGAGAAGGATCAAGTATTTATTTATGTGAATCGTCGTACTGAATTAATGGATACAACATCTTCTGCTCCTAGTTATCATGTAATTGAAGATAAACAGTATCTCACAATTAAATATAATTTTACCGAAATTCAGGTAGTTGAGAAATACTGGTATGATATGTGGAATACATGTATGAACACGCCTTTAGGCGGACGGCTTGTTGTTCAAGGAAAAGATATAGTGTTAGAAGATTTGAATAAGAAAGTTGATATGATTCAAGCAGTAGTAGCTCGCTCTCCAGAAGAAGCTGTGAAATTTGATACTGGCAAAGTACCTGGAGATCGCAAAGGTGCTGCTGGAACAGATTCAGCATGTTTTGCTTATCTTAAAAGAAACTGGAATTGGGGTTTTTCTAATTTTGGAGTCAGGCAGACAAGGAAACAGCAGAATATAGTTTATGAAAGAGATTCATATCTTTCTAAAATAAAGGCAAAACCTATTAGATTTACTGAGTTTTCTGGTTTAAAAACAGTATCTGGGCCTCCTTCTTTAAGTGCAACAGAATTCAAAAAGAAGGTGCAAACTAAAAATAATGAAAATTTGGACCAGCAGAACAAATATGAAGCATTGACGTATCAGCGAAGCACGAAACAAAAATCCTATGTTAGAAGGGTACAGCCCCGTAAATGTAGTAGTAAAAGACGAACAAAGTATGACGAGATTGATTATCGAGCATTGCAACGGATGCACAAGTTACGAGTAAACTGGGAACCATACGAGGATAAGATTTTGCTTGTTTGTAAGGTTGCTATGGTATATCTTTGTCTAAATCCACGTAAACAAGTAATAACATTTTCTGCAGTAAGAGACGTGCTACGGACATATTCATACAGTTCATATAATAAAACGTCAAAAGCTTGTCAACGGCGACTTTTATATATGCTCAGACAACAACGAAATGTTGATACTATTGCTTTAGGAGTTGAAGAACTCAAACAGAATTTCTTCCTTAAAAAACGGTTTGGTGGTATTGTGGATAAACTCAAAGAAGGACATAAAAGCTCACCTGAATATGAGAAGCAAGTTACAGAGGCGTTCAAATCACTTGTTGCATACATTGCAAAGAAGTATTATGATATTTCAGATGTTGGATCTAAAGAACCACTGCCTGTACCAAAAACGGTGCAAGAATTTAATTTATTTTATAAAGTTGTACATCCTACAAAACCATTCTATAATCGTGGTTTCACAAAAGATATTCGAAATATCAACGACATACACTTTGCAGTCGTAAATTCTGTCATTAATAGTTCCATGTGTTGTGGAAAAGATAGAAGATCCTGGACATATCAATTATTTAAAATATATCAACAGTATCCTGACATGTTGTTAAGAAATGCTCTGACAAAAAGTCATAGTGATCAAATGGTTACCATTAAAAAGAATCACTTGACTAATATAAGAAAACATGGTAATTATATGCCTATGAGTAGTTCTCAGTATCAATTAAGTAGTAATTATATATATAAATTTCATACCAAATGGCCATATGCTTTATTCAAAGAATCATATGATGTTTTCTATAAACTTAATAATTGGTATTGTCATAATCAAATGAATGATCAAAGCAAAACATCAGATAATTTTAATGGCGTCGAAATATTCCCAATTACTGGTGGTTTAATAGGAGCGATACATGATTATATTGTACAAGATCAAATAGATTTTGATATTGAAATACCTGATCAAGTTATAATGCTTGATCCTAGATTAAAAGAAAAAGATGAAACATACTTTAGAATAGCTAAACGATATCAAGATGTATTAGCTAATTTAGATAATTTGAAATTTATAAAAGAATTTTCTCTGCAAAACAGTGGAGCAATGATTGATCTTGAAAAGCATGACAACAAAAGTTTTGATGCCCATACGGATACTTTACGTTATAATGATGTACATAATGCTATTGAAAAATCTGATAAAGATGGTTTCTTGGATGTAGATACGGAGAAGAACACACATTTACAAGAATTTGAAGGTGAGAAAACAAATTTCGAAGATCCGAAACCTTTTACGGATTATGATGAAATAACTTTCGATACTGACGAGGAGAACGGTCGTAATGTAATTGATGACGAACAAAATATCATTAAATTTCAAGATGGAACTAAAATTGTGTTAAACAAAGACGATGTTGAGCGTTCAACACTTTGTGATGAGGATTCAATGATGGAAACAGAAAAAGATAAAATATGTACTGTCGATAATCCTAAAATAGATAGTGAGGTGCAAGTAAGAGATACTGGCGAAAGTTTATATAAACTGCCTGAATTTGAAAATGTGATTCAAGCACAACATAAACCTGTATTATTGTTGGAAAGTACAAGTAGTAAAGATGAAGATAGAATGTTAAATATTGAAAATTCATCTTCATCCCATTTAGATTTACAATTGAATACAGACAAAGAAAATAAATTAATTACATCTGAGAGAAAAAGGCAAAGGAATGATAATGAAGACATGTTTGATTTAGGAAAACCTGCTCAAAAGAAGAAAATATTAGATCGTGAAATTGTAGATGCAGAAGAGAATGAAGAAGCATTACGAAGAAATGATGTCATTTTGATTGAAATATCAAATAAGACACAAAATGAAGATTCAAGAGAACATTCCAAAAATGAAACAATTGAAATCAATGATGCAAAATCTAGTAACGAACAATATATTTCGAATAAGGAACGTGAAATTTCATTACATCCAAAAAAGAGCAGTGGAAATGGTTTCACACTCGTTAGTGAGATCCTAAAAAATATTCCAACGGAACAGAGTTATTTAAATTCATACTGCAAGATTGATGATTCAGATGTACACAAGCGGTACACTCGTATAGCTTTATTGCGAATGAGAGAAGAATTAAGCGAACTCACAGTAGCAGATAGTCACCATGCACATGAATATTTTGTCGTAAATATGTTTAAAGTTTTTTATTCTTTATATCGATCGAACTCACAAAAAATTGACAAAACTGAAGTCTTTAAAGATCTATCAATACCCTCAGATCTATTGCCTTTAAGATTAAATGCTGTGAATGACTTAATACAAGAAATAAATAAATTTGCAGTTTACCCTAGAGATGGTATTTCATATTCCGATTTCAAAAAAAATTTGCCCAATAATTGTTCAATGGATTTGGACAATATGGAGGCAATTTTTAAATTTGTATATGATAAAAAAGAACTTGGAGCTACTATCCAAGAGTTGATAGTAAGTAAAGATATATCTATATTTTATTTTAAAACAAATAGAATTCGTATTTTAGAAATAAAGTATCTTATATTAGTTAATTATTATATTATTCATTTTTATAGGATGAATTTGAAGATACATTAGGAGAAAATTTATACCAAATCGTTTCTTTTCTTACCAATAATCATTTATTCCTGCGGTCCGGTGTAACTACGGTTCGATATGTACATCATCGTTATGCTGATTCTTGGCTAATACATTCATATAAAATAAGTCGTCTTGAAAAAGAATCGCTTATACCAATGCCTAAAGGAACTGTATATGTGACAGAACCCGAAGAAGCATTAAACAAAGATAATGATATAAATACGATAGAAGAAGTCAATCAAAATCTTGCTATATCATTAGAAAATGAATTATCCAAAATTGCTGATGAAAATATAGCAGAAACAAATATTCAGTCAGAAATGAAAGACAATAATGAAAATAAAAATGAAGATTCTACTAGAGATACATCCAGTCATAGCGATGAAGAATACAACACAGAGATGAAGAAAAGGATGCCAAGAAAGAGGATTAAATTACTACCTCAGAAAGATAAATTTAAAGCTGTGAAGCAATTAGATTCAAAGTAAGTGAAGTTATAGTTATATAATGAAAGTTAAAATTTATTAAACTCAAACTTATTCTTTCCAATATTTATTTTAAATAGTCAAGTTATTCAAGATTTTAGAGTAGATGATATTTAAATATGCCTCATTTATGTTTCAGTAAAAAACAAGAAATAAAGGTAGCTATAAAACCATGGATTCGAATAGATGGTGTTTTAAATCGTAGAGTACTTGATCGTATGTTGGGATCAATTTTGTCATACTGTTTAACACATCCAGGTATATCATTATCAAAAATACAAAATAGATTTGTCCCTGCTCTTCAACCATATCATACACGAGAATTAGTCGAGGTAAGTTATATCTTTCTTAGTACTTATACATCACTACATAATTTTACCTTTCTGCTTTCTATGAAAATTTTTGTAATGTTATGTTTATGAGGTAATTATGTTGGTTTTATAGTAGAATGTTGTTCATACTTATGTGTATAATTACGGAAATTTTTTATATAGTTTGTATTTCTATTAAATTTTATAAAATTTATTTTTTTTTTTTTGAGAGGTATTTGATATATTTTTTGCAGATATTGATAAAGTTGGGATGTTTGGATAAAATACTCTTGAAAAAACCACGTGTGACATTGTTTTCAAAGCCATCACAAGTTAAACCAAGTAAGTACTTATTGTTGTTTTAAAAATAACGTTTCTTCTTTAGCTTTACTTCCTTTCAGAGTCATTAAATATGGCTGTTTAATGTATTCAAATTGTATATTTACATTTTTTATATAGCTTGTTAAAAATGTATAGGTTTTTGAAATTAAACAATATTTTCATTAGTATATTAAATACAAATTGAATTGATTTATTTATTATTTTTTTTTAGAGATTGTAAATAATGATTGGGCTACTGAAGAAGATATTTTCGTTGAACCTACAAATGGAGCAATGTTAAAATTTGGAATATTTTTAAGTACTAAAATGTATAGCACAGATTTTATTACATAACTAGTAAAATTAAATTATTGAAGTTTAAAAGACAGATTAGACTTATATATTTCATATTGAATTTTTATTATGTAATAACGTAAATATGTTAATTATAAAATTCTGTTGTTGATAATAGCGCTTTTATTTCACTGAAGTTACATCGTTGTTTTTTATTTTTCTATTTAAATATAATAATCATGAAATATTTAAGTATTTAATATTTAAAATAAATAATGTATTTAGTGTGTAAAATATTATTTTTTATGTTGATAGATAAATGATTTCAACATTAAATGTACTTATTTCTTCTAATAAGAAAATTAGAAAGTACACAGATAAAGGGTGATATTTATTTTAAGATTATATAACGTTATATTTTATATTTTTTTAAATGTAACCAAATTATATAATGTAATATATATCTTATGTTATGTTATGTATTAGGTATATTAATACATGTATATAACAAATTCAAAGCTTGCAATAAAATTAAAGATTAATAAAAGTACAAAATATCTATAAAATATGTAATTTTAATAACCAGTCATAATAATTGTACACCAGTAGTCATATTTTCATATTATGTAATAAAATCGCATATGAATTTAATCAATACATAAATTAGGATTAACATAACAGGTACTTATTTAAACGAATTATTTTGAATAAAAAATATCTTCTCGATTTTTGTTAGAAAATATAATCGGAAGATAATGTGATAATTATGATATAATGTTTGCTATCTTAAAAAATATTTGTATTAATCATGCAAATATATTTTTATCTCAAATTTTAATCGTGGAAATTTTTTAATAATAAATGTATCACTTTTTGGTGTAATAACATTATTAACAATAATGTACTTATATAGACTTACATGATATAACAATAACAATATACAGTAAAATATAGGTACAATACAACATATCTTTATAAATGTTATTATTACAAATTATAAATGCATAGTAATTGTAAATGAGTGTATTATAAGTTATATATTATACAAAATTTATGTTATCACCTCGATTTACATCAAAACTGTTATCTGTAGGAAGATTTGAATTAAAGTTGTATGGTTTCCAGGATCAAATGAATATTTTCTAGGTATAAGTGTAGGTAATTTTTAAAGATGAATGGGAATATATGTCTTTTTTTGCTTAATTAATAATATGTTTTTTAAAAATATTTTTTATATAGAATTGTATTAGATTTTTTTAAATAGAACCATCTCATAACTTAAAGGTCAATCTTTGATAATTGTTTATAAGAAAAATAAAATTATAAAATGACGATTTTCTTACTAATGCTGATTGTATTTATAAGAGGGTTTCGACATAACGATTATTTACATAATGATATTTTCTAAATCAATAAAATATCTTCATATCGACCATTGTAGCATAATGTAGTTAGCTGTTCTAAGCAAAATTAGCAACAATTTTCGAGGAACAACTTTTATGGAGAAACGGTATATAATATGAACAACATAAGAAGTGTTTTTAAGTAATTACAAATATTGTTAGAGTACTATACCGATGAAAGTAACAACATATGCAAATATTTTCATTATTTCTAGTAATGAAGAAAAATATTAAATTTTTGATATAAGAAGTTTAAAGTTTTAGGATATTATAAGATCTCTTTTTTATTCAAAATGAAGTAACAGAATGATTCAGTTCCTTTAAAATTCAAATGAATCATGAATCAGTCTTAATAACAGTGGTTTTATGTAAAAAAAAAAAGAAAAATATATATTAAAAGAATTTAATAATATAATCGGAATGATAAATTCCGAAGCAGTGATCATCTATGTTTATATTATTAGCTTTAATAAATTTAGGCAGAGTACAAAGTACATTTACAAGTACAGAGTACATTTTGATTTGATTTGAAACGAATTTTTAAATTGATTTTCACGAAATTGCTTTAATTGTAAGAGTAATTGCGCAAATAGTAATGAATGATTTTATTTGTATGTGTAATGTTGAATAAGGAA
>JACXIV010000014.1:0-82645 GCA_014737475.1 Bombus confusus
CACATCTACATCGTATGTAGATTTAACTAGCGTAAGAGGAAAGAAAATATAGTCAATTGTTTATCGTCATCGTCAGTATTTCTTGACGCCTAACCATCGTCATAATGAAGTGAAAAATTTTAGAAAATATTTTTTCACTCTTCTATGTAATAATACCAATTACCAATAATACCGTAATACCAATCACAATAAATTGGAAATTTTTCGTTTAATCCAATACAACGAACCGTTAAGTTTATAGTTTAATAAAAACGAGTTCAAGCAGAGATACATATTTCTTATTTTACGACCTCTTGTTCTCAGACGTGCGATAACAAATGAGAAAAGAGACTGACACAAATGGTAATGTTCCTTGAAGATAAATCTTTTGTTCTTGTGAAGTTGGTTTCATTGAATCGACGTTAAAAACAAAAGTCAAGTGAAATTGGGGTAATAATATATCACTGACAAGGAGGAATCACGTGCTTGAAAATGGTTGCTTTTAACAGATATGTAACAGAAATTATTTATTCGACAATCTATCAAATTATCAATGACAAAGAGTAAATAATTATGATTTCTGTAAAACTAATTCAATTATTTTTTCAGTCGTTATACAGCTTCTGTTTGAAATAAAACAGAACGCGATCTATTATGTTACATTGTATTTATTATATTGAAATTTACAATTAGCGAACTTGGTATCTAAATAAAGGCAACGTCATATAGGTTGTATGGTAAAATACCCATAAATCAATGCCTATAATACGATTTCATATACATCTTTTGTCGATAAAAGTCTCAGTATTCTATCTAATATGTATATGTACATGTATATGTGTATATAGTATATGACGATTATAAGTGCAGAAATAAATATTTTTTGTTTCCTTTGCAAACTCAAAGGACAATCAGAACGTGATTATATTGTACATGCATAGATAGATTTGATCTCGAGCTTGCGTAATCATGCAAGCGAATCTAATTTATAAATGTATCAAAACAGTAAACAGTTGATGAATGAAATATCTACTGTAAAAATGAATACAAAATTATTACTATACTAATTATATGGCGTAATGCATCGCCATAATGACACTAATGTTTTATATGCATTATATATATATATTTTAAACATGAAATAAATAGTTTGACATAATCGTCTTAAGTAAATTATTATTACATTAGATATACACCATATATGTGAAATTAATGTATATAGAAGACAAATAGTTTGAAGAAGGTCATATTCAAAACGTTCTTTAACCATGTTCCTCAGCTTCTATATCCTTCCACTTTCCTTCACTTCTACGGTGGAATTAGGAAGTTATTTTTTCAATGGAACAACTTTTATTCTCTGTAGAGAATAACGCTATCGATTTCATTGAGAAATTTAAAACTGATATATATGTAAAATTATATTTGTGATATAAAACACTTTCTCTTTCGAATGAAAATGCAAAAGCCTTTAATATCGAAATGTGTCGTGAAATTACTCTAACATGCTAAATGTATATATGTATCTGTATAGGTATATGTATACGTGATACTGTATTTACAAATATTGCTTTTCCTAATTAATTTGGTCTCGAACTAAGCTGTTAAAGAGAATTTCCAAACTTGCAAGAATGAAATCGATACCCAAATACGGGTATAATATCTTCTTTTCTTTAGTAATTAACATTTCAGTAACATATCATATTGTGGACTTAAATAAATGTTGCTCGTTTCTGAGTATCGGTAATATTGTTCTCTCTATTAAGTTGATACATAATAACGATAACGAACGATAGTGAACGATGAAAAGACGAAATACGATACAAAGATTTATTTCTTTTAATACTGGTCTCGATAATGCATGAAATTATAAATCACTGGCAGACAATACAACTTAGAAATGATTTTGCGTTGATTACGCTCTAGTAAAAAGACACGGTATTGGATGATAGACATTGGCTGGTCTATTTTTGTGGATGGAAAGTCTGGCGAAGATAGCCGAGTATCACCGATGTGAAACGAAACTATTAGGTTATGCACGACACTTCACAGGATAGAAACGAACCACCAGCGATTCGTACGAAGCGAAGCTGTCCATCTGTGAACCTTACGAATAACCAATACATCTACATTTAGAATATCTTTCGACTAAGTTAAAGCATACCTCCAGAATAAAGAATACCATACAGATCTGTGTATAACCTAATAAGATCGATTACAAGATTACGTAAAAATTGTTCGAAATAAAAAAGAAATCATTTTCGATTAAAAGGGTAAATTTTTGCTGAAATTGATCTATATGCGCATCATGGGATGGCGTAAACTCGTTTTATTAAACGACTCGTAAGAGTGTCATTTCAACAATGTAATTTGCTTCATCTTCGTTAGTCTTCTTGTCGATGGATGTTTTTAATTCTCACATATCCATGTTCTGACATTGAGTCATCGAAGATTCAAGACTCGAGAACAATGACACTCGAGATATTTATGTTTCTTATTTGCAAAGATTGTTTCCACATTCTATGTTCTCTAGAAAAATTGTCAATTATTTTAACAGCTAAAAATCTTGAAAGACATACTGTTGAATTTCAAACATATCAGACGTTTAGAAAATAATAAGTAAGGAAACCATAGCAAATATAATTTTATGCGCAATAGCTGCAAATATAACATTTGCAATTCTTTGCAAAAATAGGAAAAATTCATGCGATTACTTGCGTTGTCGATTATGGAATTTAAGGATCAGATTTAGAGAAAAAAAAACCTTCCCGATGCTACATCGGAAAATTTTGTTTGGAGCATTTTTGTATAATGGAATAAATCGATCGTTCAGATTCTTTATGCTTCTAAAAGCAGTAGTAACGCTTGAAAAAGAAAAAAGAAAAAAGAAAAAGAACAAAAATTAAAATTTTACAGTCTCCGTCTTTAATTGGCCTCATATTGTTTTCGTTTGATTAATATAATTATTCTTATTTCCAATAATTCAATTATTTTAAAATAAACGTAATTTATAAAATCTTAAACTGCCTTAAAAATGAATAAAAATATTACATTATACATGTTAGATACAACAGTGTATTAAAAATCTCAAGATAATGACGCCAAAGCAAAGGATCTTTTTTTTTTTATTTTAGTGCGCATTACCTATAAAACTGACAGATGATCTAGTCTAGATAACTGCCGATGATCGAGTTTTAATTGTAAGTTTTACATTTTGATATGCAAATTTAATAAACACAGAATACGCTACAAACAAGAAATATTAGTATACGTAATATGTATTATGTATTAGGAATACACGTTCGTACATAGTTATCTTGTTTAATGGAAGAGAGTAGGAAAGTAAAATATGGATGTACTTGTTTTATACAATAAAAGCTGTGACGTTGTAAAACGAAAAATATATCTAAAAAACAGATGTAAGGTGATAATCATATCAAACGGTTGTTTAAATGTTACGCCAATATTTCAAACCTTCTACACCTTTTAGAAATATATATCCTCCTTCTTTTCATAATAATACAAGCTAATAACTGAGTGCTGTTGTTTAATTTATTGAATATCAGATTAAAATAAGTTATTTAGATCTGAAAATCTGAAGCACGTTCACCATATTGAGAAACAAGCAAGAATTATAAAGCACTATACATTCACTATACGTATTTCGTACACTTTTGCGATGTACGAGTATGTGAGTGTACTTATATTGGGAAAAATTTATGCATATTCGTGCGTTTGACAGCAAGAATATATCGATAAATGTATAAAATGTTATTATCGTTATTATTTAACAATGAACGCTTGATCGTTGTTTCGCAATTGCCGCTTAATCTCGTCGCGTAACTTTGACATACAAACACAAAGACATACTTTGAACAGGAACAAATGGAAAATTAGTTAAAATAGAAATAGAAACCGATCATCGATTCTCTTTGAATAATAGAAAGCTGCTATTTTTTCCACAACTCTGGACAGCCCTGTTCTGAAAGAACTCGAGTAGGGTGTGTCGGCCGAACCCTCTTCGAAGGTTCCGTGCGTCTTAGGTTTCCCTCGCGTCTCAAGGAATTCAATGGTTATTCCCGTTTCGTCTTCTACCTTCCCCTCTTACAAGAATATCCTTCTTAGGGATCGAAAGTAATGAAACTGTTTCTTCTTTTTTTCCCTTTTCCCTTTTCCCTTTTCTTCCTTTCTTCGTTGCTTCTCTGCTTCCTTTCTTTCTTTATTTCTTTCGATTGCGTTTTCTCTGTCACACAAGCTCAAACACACATGCACATACAGATCACTTGAAAAATCACGTCTTATTAATCACACCTTATTAATTGCAAATACTGTTCACGTGAGATAATGCTCAAGAAGTACAAAAATATAATAACAGTATAATAACAGAATAATAAAAATAATAACGTGAAAAATGACAACGATTTCAGAATACATAAAATGATTCTTTCGTAACGTACCTTCTGCCCTTTCTCCTTGTTTCTCTTCGTCTACTTCTGATTTCATGGAATCGTATATTTTTATGTAATCTTGTATAATATATTTCTCTGTCAATTTTAGGAATATCTACATCCATTTGCATTTCCTTATACAAGATAGGAAGAGATTATTTCTAACATATCGATCAAAATATTTTCGAAGAGCGTAATTCGCGTCATCTTCGTATACTTTGAATATCGAGGATTTGATTGAAAAATCAAATATAAAATAGAGAAAGGGATTAGTATGAACAAAGAACTGAGAAATAGTGACTAACCGAATGACGATATACTATTCTGATAAAACATATGGATATACGATATATGTACATATGTACGTACATGTAATATAAAAAGAAAGGAAAGGAGTGAAAAAGGAAAAATTGCGAAGGAAAGGAGTGTTGAACTGGTGGAGATATTGAGATTCAGGGGGAAAGAGGACAGAGTAGAAAAACATAAGTAAATTGGGAGAAAGAGAAAGTCGAGTAAAACGTTGTACGCGCGAAAAGAAAACGATAAACGATTTACAGAAAGAAAAGAAATCTATGATAGGAGAAAAGAACAAGATCCGGCACAGCTGGCAGAGTCTCCGAAGACGGCGAAACGAGTAGAGTAGAACCTACAGAGCTGAAGCGCAACAGCGGCAAATCAATACTCACGTTGCAGTTGCGAAGCTATAAGCCAAGTTATCGTGTGTGCAAGAATTCTGTACTTTAATCTCTCTGAGATTATTTTCATAATCGCCGAAATTAGTTCTCGTGTCTGTCGGTGATTTTATTGACAGAACTTTTGTACAAAAATTCGGATGTTTGAACTCATTGGACATATCGTTGGATAGTATTATGCATTGTTTAAGAAGCAAATGTACGACTGTTTCAAAACTTTGGAATTTTCGGACGCTTCAGGAAATTTTACGTCCCTCTCGATTACTATTCGAGAATTTCATTTATATTTGTTATTTTACAATATCTTTGGCAGATTTTGTCAAATGCTGTAACTATTGTGACTTTGAAAATTGAATCCACATGTTTGACATATTTGTAAACGTTGATCGAAACTAGCAGGGTTTGGAGATTATATTTGTAGGAAAAGAAAAAGATGGGGAGAGGAGAGTAGAAGAAGAGTAAAATATAATATGACAAAAAATGAAGAAAGACGAAGAAACAGAGGCAGAGAGAGAGAGAGAGAGAGAGAGAGAGAGAGAGAGAGAGAGAGAGAGGGGAGGGAGGGTGGATGTGATAAAATAGGAAAGAAATAAGAGAGTGACAGCGGGTTGGCAAGGCAGGTTGCCGAGATAGCTTGATTCGGAGAAGGTTAGGACTGAAATGAAACGAGATGCCTCGGGCCTACCGAGCATAAGAACTGGGAGTTGGTTCACGTGCGCTCACGACTCTGTTCAACAGCGAAATATGAAAACTCCGGAGGCGATTTTAATTTAGCCACAATGTCTATTGTTTCCGAATACTGAAGCGAGAGGACAAAAGAGAAATGCGCAAATGTCTATACATGCATAGTATATACGTGTTTTGGTACATATACAAATGAACACTGTCAAAGCATTTATAGAGTACGATAAAGATTGCGTATCTAAGCGTAGATAAGTAAAGGCATCTGCCAAAGCAATAAAACCCAGTCACTCTTTAAAAACTTATTCCTTATTCTTTGATTGTATAAATCCGTTTTTATTTGAATATTTTTCTAACATGCAACTAAAGTAAAAACAGGGTAAAAAGAATTGGTAATTATATAGAAGAGGGTATACGCCTGACCTATTTTAATGATTTTCAAATACGTCGTTAAAGTCAACATTCTGAGTAACTTTTCAACTGCCGCTCGACATTAATTTCCAACAAACATGTTCATAAAAATATTTTTCCTACCTTTTATCTTGGTGTGGGTTAGGATCGGGTTGACTTTATGTACGGACATGATGACATTATAGGATGCGTTCATACGTCTCGCGTATCAATTTGTAGACACAGGAAGGATAAGAAAGAAACTCAACTCACCTTAGCTGCGCCTTAGTGAGCCACGTCCACGAAAATACGTATAATAGCATCATGTCTGTACATAAAGCCAATATTATATATATATATATATATATATATATATATATAAATATGTATGTATGTATGTATGTACGTATGTGTAGAAAAGAGTCGTTCCGTTCAGCATCGTGACAAAGACCCTGTCAATAAATTCGAAAATCATAGAAATCGATGAAACATATCTCCACTGTATTTATAATTATAATTACCAAAGAGCATTCATTCTTCTTTTTTTCTTCTTCTTTCCTTCTTTTTCTCCAATTGTCTGTCTATATCTTATTCTGTCATGCAAACAAGTACGCGCCTAAAAAGTGTCAAAAATCGTCATAACGCAAAGATATCTTTTAGAAATATATTCAAGGAAATCTGTTGAAAAAATTGAAATACGTACCACCTATCCATCGACCTCCTCATGTACATATACATTTCGTCGCGTCTGTACGTGTATATCGTGTTACGCTAAAATCATAAAATGTGCTCCCTATAATATATTATATAAAAACATGTGCACGCGTACACGCATATATCTTATCCACTGACGAAATTGCTTCGTTCGCTATCGAAAAGAACACTAAGGATAAACTTATTAAAAACGAAGAATTGCTTAATTAAGGCAAAGAAGGCTCGCGCATCTCGGAATTTGAATGAACGTTCTTACAGATGTGCAACATCTCGCGGGTGATTTTGCTTTAGACGTTCACGTTCGAGTAGAATTTGCAGACTGCACGAAGCGATTGTAAACTACTTGTGGTCTATAGGTTGTATCTGTACCCTGTACGTTCCAAGAATATTTTAGAATCCCTCTAGCTATATCGGGATAGTTGAAATAGCTTTGTTCAAGCATGGAGTTTGAAGCAGGTAACGTAAGCGTATCTGTCTTCATCGTACAACCAACGATTTAGAGGCTATGTTATACATTGTCGAATTACAACCGACCTAAATAAGAGCGCGCTTGTAGGTATACAAGATATGTACATATTACATATCTAACACACACACACACACACGCGCGCGCGCGCGCGCGCGCGCGCACGCACACGCATATACATCGAATACAAGTAAAATTTAACACAGTAGCGAAACGACAGAGACTTACGTACTTAGGTACGCACAATAACTACAAAAAGTATTCGTACATGTCCTTATTTTCTGATGAAGTGTTTTTTTATCAGGTTGCACGTTTCATTGTAGATATTATAAGCTTTTCTGGTCGTATGAAAATGTGTACGTACTACCAAATGATATGAAATTCAATATAGCTACGTGGATTTTATTAATACAGAAATGCAATGTAATAAATAAGTACAATGTATATCGACAAATGTATATATTATAGAAAATTTGTCTATAGAATTAGAACGAGAGATATAACGTTGTAACGGTGAATAGGAAAAATGGAAAATCCGGTAAAACATCAATACGAATATTTTGTTGTTGTGATTTTACAATTGTCTTTAATGCGAATCAATCGTAATATATCAAAATATTCTGGTTCCAGGGCAATTGAGATCACCGCGTATAACGGAACATCCTTCGGATATAATAGTGGCCAAGAATGAACCGGTAACATTGAATTGCAAGGCGGAAGGTAAACCTCAGCCCGTGATTGAGTGGTATAAGGACGGTGAACTGGTTCAAACATCACCCGGAGATGCAAAATCACATCGTGTTCTTCTTCCTACGGGATCTCTTTTCTTCTTAAGAGTAATGCACGGGAAAAAAGAACAAGACGGAGGAGTGTATTGGTGCGTTGCAAAAAATCAAGCAGGCTCTGTTCCAAGTCGAAACGCAACGCTAACTGTCGCAGGTGAGTCTTTCCGAGATCATCTTTAATTACATTATTTAAGATGAAATCGTTTCAACAATCACGCACAACCAGTCGCAAATTCCTCGATAACGTGAAAAGTACAATAATACGTATAGCACGTCGCGTATCTCGCGTCGTATACGTATTGTTGCATACGCGTGTATATGCTCTAATTGCGTGTACGTGTGTTGCGTATGTGTAATGCGAAGAACGAAAGAAATTAAAGTAAGGTTGATCTGTATTTGTACGAAACAAAGAACGAGTCGATTACGTTCGAATAAACGGAGGACGAAGTCGAGTTTGTTTAAGGCAGATCGATATTCAGGCGAAAGGAGAAGGGGATAGGAAGAGAGAGCAGACAGCAACCCTTCCTCATCGAATAGAACCCATCTCTTTACTCGCGTTTTGCGATCGCTAAATTGCTTGCAATTATTGCAAATAAATAAATAAATTGCGTGCGTATAATAATCGCAAAACAGAAGAGAACACCAAATTCGCGTAGACGGTGCAATTGTGATTATAGCAATCAACCAAGTTCAATTAGCAAATATTAATAAATATATATGCACCGGATGGTAGATACGCGACGACATATCTTCGTTCGAGCGACAAACTTTATTCCTATAGTCAAAACTGTTTACACTCTCATAAATCCATAATGTGTGGAAAAACGATAACAATGTGGATAATGTAAAAGAGACACAGAAATAATTTATATCGGAATAGATGGTTGCTTCTTTTTCTTCAAAATCAGTATACATTACGCAGTCCTGTACTGACACTTGACTGCTTAAAAAAGGGCCAAAGAGATATATATGTACGTATATATTCTTTAACGACGTTGTATTATATGTACAGGAAATGAATTTTGTTTCGAATGCGTCGTGTTTGACGATTCAGCGTTAATATATTCGATATTGCGGGATTTATTTTTCATATATTTCTTTTTTCACTTTCTCTCCCTTTGATTCGTTCGAATCTATTCTATCGTGTTTCATACGCACCGTTGCTTATACTTACTTACGCATAAATGAAATAGGTATATTTACATTGAAGATGACGGCAATAAATAATACGGAAAACAAGTGAATTCGTCAAGAAACTGTGGGAAGGAAAAAACGGAGACTGTAGATGAATAATAAAAATAGAGGAGAAACGAAACAAAAACAATTTGGAAACGAGGATAAGGGTCAAAATCATACGTTACGAAGGAATTAAAATATCCATGTGGCCGTGCATATTGTGCATGCAATCGAAGATTGAACATACACATTTGTGCATAAGCGTATATATGCGCATTACGCATGCATGTGCGAGTAAAGAAAGAGCGAGAGGAACGGTGGGGATGAAGGAGAAAAGAGAAGGAGAATAGAAATCGATACGGAGCTGTATCTACAGCGAGCGTATGCTCGACCAACAGAGTGCTGTGTTGTGCGACGTGATGCAGCATAGTTTGTCATGAATAGGTGGTAGTGTGTTGCATGCAATGTATATATTCGCATTAACACGATTTCCAAATCAAATAGATCATTTTATCTTGGAAAATTTCTTTGAACCGTTGCCATCTGTCAAGACAAATTTTCATTCTTATTGTCATGTCAATTGAAAACCATTGCACTTGTATTTTACCGATTGAGAATTTCCGAGTGAGTGAAATATTATACCGTATAATTTCCGCTTGGTTTTCGTTCCTTACCTTACCTAATTACCGTAGGCACCGCAAATCAATTATTTTCACACATCATAATGCCTTTGTGTCTCGTGTATCTCATGCGTCTGTACTCATAATTCATATTTGTATTTTTACCTAACAAGTATCTCTTTCCTCCTCATCTTCTTTTCTTCTTCTTTATCCCAACAAATATATTAATGGAAAGAACGACAAGAAAAGAGATGCGCACCCACGATTGGAAAATTTCCTTTACCGTTTACATGCGCCCTTTCCTAATTTCGTGACTTACGTTAGAGAATATTGTTATTACCGAATATTCTTTATTTTGCCATTATATATGTATGCATATATGTATGTATGCATGTAGAAATTTTGTCACACGAACTTGATATTCGACGCCGCGCCGGTAAAGATGGTGATCGCAATGGCCGTATACTGTAGACTGCAGACTGTAGACTGTAGACGCAAACGGCAGTTATGGCCGACGACTATGAATAAGGCTTTGTGCTGCGAATATACTGTTCGACTGACTCGCACCAAAATATACTGGCCGAGAATGAAAAAAAAAAAAAAAGAAAAAAAAAATGAAGAGAAACACAAGGAAAAAATTGTAAAGGACGAACAGAGAGCAGATAAGAGAAAATAGGAATAAAAGGAAAGGATAAAAAGGTCTGCAGTCACGATGATCTAACGCGAGATTGCCCTGCCCGGTCGAAGATCGAAGAAATATTGGTAATGCGACGAACCAATAAAGGAAAGAACCAAAAGATCGAATTTCTCGTTTTACCGAATATTTAACACGAAAGAGGGGAAATTTGTAGGGATAGACGGCAACATAATCGCGTACGTAATAGACGAACGTAGAGAAACTTTTGGTACGAGACAAGTATCTTTAAACACCGATCTATTTGGAGCGAAGAAATGGATAATAGGAACAGTGTAGCCTTGGTAATTGAATATCGAATCGATCGTCGATCGACGACATTTGATTAGTTATATGTACGTATACGTGTGTAGTTAGCTTATCAAACTGATATCAACTTGACAAGATAAGGTCAACGAAAACGTTGGATCGACTTTAGCTTCCCGGATTTTCTTCGATTCTCGCCTCGGTGAAATAACACCAATCCATCCGTTTACTTGCAACCCTCCGATGTCCGGAGAACCCCATTCGGGACCCTCGTTCCCTCTATCCAACGCGTATCGATTAGCCGGACGGCATAGTACCGCTGTGCTGGCTGTGCTGTGCCAGGGTTACTTCGCGCGGCTTTTAGGGGAAAAGAGGAGAAGAAAATGAGAGTCGGAGGGTTGGACGAGCAAAGAGAGTAAGAGACGCGTGGAAAGAGAAAGATATAGTGAAAGAGGGGATAGAAAATGGTGAAGGGTGAGGGTATGGCGAGGATAGCGGAGAGGTGTTACAGCTTTTAATCCCAAAGGAGGACGACGTTCTGTATCGACGGATTCGTTGATACAAAGTACCGACAGCATATAACCTATTCGCTCACTCGGTTTCTCCAAAGTCGAAAGAAAAGTCAACGGATAACCTCCTTACTCCAACCAATTTATATATGTATAATACGTATACATATGACACGTGCGCCAGATTTGTTTTCATTATTAAGAACAAATCATTGTTATATACATCCTTCTTGTATCATTTTTCTCTAACTGTAACCTCTGTGTGTCTGTGCGTGCGCGCGCGCGCGCGCGCGCGCGTGTGTGCGCGTGCATTGTGGTCGAGGCAATCGTATTATTTTCACGTAATCTAATACTATCTCTTTACTTTTACTTTCAACCATGTTTTTCCTGTTTGGAAGACGTGATTCGTTCATCAATCGTATTTTACGAAATTAAGCGTTTGGTACACGTATCTATCTACCTAATTAACATGTGCTATCTTGCTACAGTAGAAAGAAGTAGGAAGGAGGAGGAAGAGAAGGAGAGAGAGAGAGAGAGAGAGAGAGACTTTTATCAATGATATTCGATTTATATTGTTCGTTGGTAGTCACTGGTTACACGTTGCACATGATAAAATTCAAGTGCCTCTTGCTCGCGTTAAATTCAAAAGAACCAGACCTTTTTTCATATCGTACTTACAAGGGTAACCTAACTTCCGTTCTCATTCTTTCATAGCCTGCAGCATAAGTGCAGTAAAAGTGTTGTCTGGAAGGTCACGAACCATAAGAAAATTTACTCCAAGAATAATATGTCATACTCTGTAGAAACAGGATGCAAAGAATACGGGAAAATAATGAGAAATTTAACGTGCTCTTATTGTGTATATGTATTTGTATATATGCCAATACGTACGTGTATGTCAGATTCTATCATACATACGTGTACGAACGTTTCGCGTAGTTGAAATAAGGTAACAAATACGAGAGGCCAATACCATCCTCACTTTTTTTTTTAACAAGATAAAATTAATAAAGTTCCCATCGTATACAGTCGCATTCTCTTATCGTTTATCGTACGTGTAATCAGCGATACGTGTAATCAGCGATACGTGTAATCAAATTATAATAACACGGCATACACAGTACGGGTTATCCTTTCCTTCCAAATCCGTACAGATCTTCCTATAGATTTGTATGTTACAAGTGGTAAAGAGTAAACGCTGCTGAAACAACGACTCCATTCAGTTCGAATCGTACCTATAGTAGGTATTTCCGGCGTGGACAGCTAAGTTTGCAATGTACAGTCTGAGAGTTGCGGCGGCGCATACAAAAGCTTATCGCAAGATACAATCTACGAACACCGATAAATATCGAACAGCTACCACTCACAGTCATGTTCGCATTTGCTTTTGCGTTTACGTTTACGTTTGCGTCTCTAACTCTCCATCCGATCTGATGGTTTTGATATCCGATTTACGAGGCTTTCGCTTTCATTCCGGCTTTTATATATCTTTTATCCGCCTGCGAAACTATTCTTTGATTCGTTGTTTACGTCGTACGGACTCTTATCCCCCCACCCCACTTCCCGCTGTTTCTTCTTAAACATTCTATGTAATTTATGCAATGATACGATGAATGTAGTATTCCGTGTTGTTCTTGATACTCTTTCGCATCTATGTAAGCGTCATAGCGATAGTAATGGAGCATATTCCTTCGTTCTTGTATGCACGTACAAATCCCGTTCCTACCCAGTATGCGATGTACCCCTGTGATATATGTGCGTGAGTACGTCCAACTGCCACGCCTACCGACACTACGGTTTAATTGAGTAATCGAGTACCCTCGCGACGTAGCCTGAACCAGAGGAAGAGGAGGAGGAGGAGGAGGAGGAGGAGGAGAGTCACTTTCGACTGTATCCCCTCCCCCCCCCCTCTTTGCTATCCGTCCTCTTGTACACTGCCACCCTTTCTCTCGGTCTTCCTCCCTTTCGTCGCTTTATTTGGCAAGAATTATAAAATTAAACAATTGCAAATTTCGGCAAGAAACAACGACAAAAATCTCTCCTTTTTTTTTTAGATTAACTCGTAACGACGAGTACGTTAATCACAGCCCGTTAGGAACGCACGTACTCGTATTTGGGAAACGTGATAACGCACAAGAGCAAGGAAATATTAAACGAACGTCTATACTTGTTAATATTTCACGTAGAATTCGATCGGAAGGAAAAATCGTAGCAAGTACCAATGGTAAGATCGAGTGGCGTGTGACGTGAATTATATCGCTCGTCCGGCTTAGGGAAATCAGGGACTCGATGTGACAGGAACCAGACAGAAACGATGCAATTTAAATGTTAAGCGAACGGCCACGGTATCATATAGCCAGGCACCATACGTAATGCGTATTTTACCAAGATAGAGCGTACGTGTTAACGGGATTTCGTGAATTTAAACGGGAAGGTTAAATCGAATCTGCCGTCGTATAAACTTTCTCCGTCCTTCGTTTCCGCTATCAAAATTGTTCGTGTCAAAGACGTTACCCTTATGTACACGGAGAACCGTAATGGATCAGATCTAGTAATGGAGGCAAGACGCATCTACGGATATGGAGATCTTAACGTTGAACGAAGGACTGGCCTTCGAAGGGAAAATACCAAGTACCGCGTCGGTCTTTAGGCTCTAAGTATAGAAAAGACATAGAAAGAAGATTATCGTAGGTACGTGTGTACGTATAGTATACGATACGTAAGTGAGCATTCGTAAGATATGTATTCGTTTCTCCGACTAGAAAGCAACAACTTTGTCTGTTGTTCGATAGTTGTGTGTTGTCTATCGAATAGTCACACGAGGACACGAACGGCTGCACACTCGTGGCTATTTATATCGAATCCGTGGGCATACCGGACCAGACTGGCGCGTCGCGTCGCGAGCAACTCTGCCGTGCCGACAATTTCTCCGTCAACATGGCCACCAATCTTAAACGTTTCGAATTTCTATCACATCTTTGGCTCAAAAATCATAGAGATTGTAACAAGGAGAGCGCATCACGCTTCGTTAAAGAAATGGATATTTATCCGTGTATCTGCATTACCATAATGTAAAACCATTGCCAGTGTACTACGTTCTTTAACCATAACAGAAACAAAAACAATAACGCTAACAGCGAAAAAAAGAGTTTATTAAACTATCGTAATATACGCATTGATAATCGCTTCGACGAAGCGTAATTTCATACAAATTCTCTTCCCTTTGTTCTTTAGCATTACGATTTGTACTCGTCCTTCTCTCTATTCTTAAAGTGTTCTTAATTGGAGAAACCGAGAGGGAGAGAGGGAGAGCGAGAGAGAGAGAGAGAGAGAGAGAGAGAGAATAATTTGTTCAAATTCGTTTGTATGTCAAGATTAAAAATATAAATACAAGTATCAAATTTTCAGATCGATCACACGTATCTAGAAAATTTGATTTATTCATAGATGAAGGCATCGTCGAATTTCTTATCCCGCTATTCATATTATTCATATCATACAGAACGTTCGATTTTAAGAATTTTGTCAAGTACGATGTGTTTGTTGTATCGAAATCGGTTAACGTTGTTACGAGCTGCAAACGATTAAAGATTATAACTGTAATAAATCTAAAGATACGTATGCCTTTCGATGCATGCCGCTTGCTTCTGCATCGATCGATTTCGATGAAATTTTCACCGTGTATAATATAGCTGACATAAATCCAGAATACGTGTTTTCTATATTTTCTTTACGATTGTGATTCTCCCAAAATTCTGTTTACGCGTCATCCAGTAAACTAATCCTTACATAAGGATATATCCATTTGGTCATAAAATCTCTAGTCGTTTGGCCCAATTTTTAAAAGTTTATCCTGTTTTGAAAGGCGTTTGAGTGCTTTTGCGGGTGTTTTTTCACTGTACACTGTACATATACGTGCATGTAACGAAGAAACACGAAACAAAGTAATCATATTTGCGTAGATACAGAAATTTGAGAGAGACGAAGATGGTAATGTATAAGTAAAGATGAACGTGCCTCTACGTACGTGACTAATGCATTGTCCGTTTTGGTGGAAAGAAATAAAGTAAGAGTACTATTTGGATGGGACCGATTAAACTTGAGATAAGGGTTTCAAAGTGTGTGGAAAACAGCATAACCGGGATAAGGCGTACGACCGAGTATTGGTTTGATAGAAAATCGGAGAACCACCCGATGAGTAGTTGGCCAAGTAGACGCACCTACTTACGCCTACTCTATGTGTGTATATGTATAGATTCGCGATCAACTATCCGTATACGGATATGCCGTTGGTATATCTGTATACTGCATGTAGAGGTAGAGTAGAGGCGCAGCGGTCACCTTTCGGACTCGGCTGAAACTCTCGGTAAAGCATCGAGCAGCCAAGCATGCAACATGCAAGCATACTAACGTATACCCATACGGAGATAGTCCTGTGGCCATTTGCATTGAATACGCTCTTACCTACCGAGCGAATATCCGAGCTTCTACGTAAGCAATGCCATCGCTACCACTGCTTTTCGCCCTTTCTAACCGGTCCTTGTACCATTGTGTTTATTTATGCTCTTTAATTATATCGAATACGGTAGTGAAAAATACCGATGCAAAAGTTGTCCCTATCTCGAGTAAGAGCAAGGATACTCTCTTATCCTTTGCACCGATATCATTGACACGCGTTATCGCGAAATCTATCTTTCGTTTGTTGGTGACAAATATACAATACGTATGTACGTGTCAAGTATATACAGATACATACGTTTGCTGTAATTTGCTCGACCGTTTACGCGTCATTGTCCGTGAAGGCGAAACCAGCGGTAACTGGAAAGACGATGAAAGTTTTTCTTTCGATCGCTAAGATCGCGTGTGCGTGAAACAGACGATCGCGCGTTACGAATGAAAACGGAAATCAATTTAGTTGGTTAGTTCTCGATGAATTTGCTACGTTTAACGAAACGAAACGAAACGAAACGAAACGAAACGAAACGAAACGAAACGAAACGAAACGAAACGAAAGATTTCGAACGGTTTCGCTTTAACGAAGAATGTTCGCAGATTGTTGCGATCGTTCTAGTCGTTTGCATACAGCGTCGCTCTATCCATCTTGTAACGAGAGCTACCCCGATTTTCAAGTAGTCGTCTCGCGCAGATGGTGCTACTCCCGCACGGTCTAACAGGCATAGTCGTTTGTCTCGTTCGTACACGCGTAGCACGAAGGGAACGCGCCTGCTGCTCTCATTAGTTGGTTCCTGCGGCACGCGAAAAAGCCTGAGGGGTTATATGACCGGTACAGGGGCGAGAATAGCAAAAAAGACGGCAGGGGTGAGACGGGAGATCCAAGAACCCTTCAATTCTTTCGCTCCAGATCTAGCGTCCGTTAATTGGAGGTTGTTTGACTACGCACCATTGCAGATATACCAACTTCACCCTCTTCTCTCTTTTCCGTTCTTCCTTTCCAGATTCATACTCCCCTTTTGTCTTTCTTTCTTTCCCACTCTATCTCCTTGAAGGTTGGTCCAAAGTTTATCGCTGTCGCTACTGAGCGGTCCAGCGGCCCTGTATTTTCTCACGTTTATCTGGATTTATCGAAGAGAGAGGGGGAGGGGGGGGGGGAGAGAGAGAGAGAGAGAGAGAAGAGGAGAGGACAATGTTTCGCGATCGAAAACGAAAATTTGGATTCTTTGCCAACTCGAAAGGTAAAAGATCGATGAAGAAAGGAATGATCGATGATTCGAAACGTTGTTTCGAGATGGAAGACGAGGGGAGGAGGTTGCGTGAAAGCGAGTGAGCGAAAGAGGAGAGAGGAGAAGAGAAGAGAAGAGAAGAGAAGAGAAGAGAAGAGAAGAGAAGAGAAGAGAAGAGAAGAGAAGAGAAGAGAAGAGAAGAGAAGAGAAGAGAAGAGAAGAGAAGCGTTAAAAAGTAGATGAAAAGCTGTTCAAACTGTACCGCACCAGTGTAGGTCTGTTTGTACGGCGCTAACGATGAACAAACAGAGCGGAACGGCTTAGCCGATACACCGGCTATATCGCGTGACTCATCGTTCGACTAGAGACCGAAACGATCAAAGAGAAAGGACTAGGATGAGTTTAGAAGTTTGGTATTCGTGATCTTATAGCTCGTCGCCTCTTTTTAATCGATTCTATCGTAAATAACGAAATCTTTAAAGGAACGCACGTACGCTAATGTAAATAATTGCTACTAAAACTAAGTTATTACATCAAGGATTAGTCCGACCCGTTATATTCTTTGTTTCAGTGTTGAGGGATGAGTTTCGCGTCGAACCGCAAAATACAAGAGTCGCAGCTGGAGAGACTGCTCTGTTAGAGTGCGGACCACCCCGAGGTCATCCAGAGCCAACGCTGCATTGGAAAAAGAACGGGCACGCGATAGATTTGGATGCGACTAAACGGTAATCTGCTTGCTTTCGTTCGCGCGCCCCTCGTTCAATCGCGCAGCATTGTCAACGGTTAATCGTTAATTGGCATTTCGTATATCGATTTCGATTAACTTGGAAATTATTATATACTTACATTTGCCGAACATTGTCTGTTGCAGTATCACCTTGGTGGACGGAGGAAATTTGATGATTTCTGATGTTAGGCAAACTGATCAGGGAAAATATCAATGCGTTGCCGAGAACATGGTGGGCGTGAAAGAATCTGCAATGGCAACTTTGACAGTTCACGGTGAGTAGTGTCCGCGAATCGAACAAACTAGCCGTATTCCGATACGATGCCTCGTAGACGATTAAAAGGTTTCAACTTTTCCATTCGTGTTTCCTTGTTAGTGAAGCCATTCTTCTTGTCGACTCCTGCCAATCAAACGATCCTAGCTGACCAAACGGCTGAATTCGCCTGTCGCGTAGGCGGCGATCCTCCACCTGAGATTCTTTGGCGGCGAAACGATGGGAAAATGCCGATCGGGCGGGCGCATATCTTGGACGATAAAAGCTTGCGAATCGAAAGAGTGACGTCGCAAGATCAAGGGACGTATATTTGCGATGTTGAGAACGGTGTCGGTGCCATATCTGCGACCGCGACTTTGACAGTGCATTGTAAGTAAGCGGAAAACGGAATGCGTATCCGTATCGACTAATCGATCGAGTAAAGGTAATCGACGAGTCTCGTAACGACGCATGATGTTCTCTCTTGTTTGGTTCCGTCAGCGAGACCAATATTCAGCAGTTTTCCGAAAGACGAGATAGTCAGCGTCGGATCGAACGTTTCGTTTTCCTGCGCGGCTCGTGGCGCACCGCAGCCCTCCATCTTCTGGACACGCGAAGGTTCTCAAGAATTAATGTTTCCTGGGAACGAATACCAAGGACGTTACAAAATCACGGACGATGGGAGTCTACGTATCAGGAGCGTGCTTGGAAAAGACGAAGGACATTACGTTTGCAGCGCGATCAGTCAGGCTGGTGCGAGCACAGCTACAGTCTTCCTTCAGGTATTGGATTGCGTATCGATCGACCATCCGCGATCCTCGATTTTCTCTTTTCGATGTCGCTCGTGATATTGCAACCCGTGCAAGGGTACGAACGAGGGCTAACTGTACTTGCTTCAATAGCAACAAATCGATTCTTATACTTCTGCGTTAGGTTACGTCGGCCGAGGAGGTTCCACCGCCTGTCATCGAAATTGGAGCAACGAATCAAACGTTGCCTCCGAAGAGTGAAGTTTCTCTGCCGTGCCGTGTATTCGGAAGACCTAGCCCAAAAATCCGCTGGTACAAGAACGATCAACTCGTACGAATCGATGGCGATGATCGATTTGCGATCGCTGGTAACGGCACTCTTTCTCTAAAAGATCTTCAGTTGAGCGACACAGGGATATACAAGTGTGTTGCATCCTCCGAGTCCGGGAATACGTCGTGGTCGGCTAGTTTAACGATTAGCCCGGCAGCGAGTTATCACGGCGTCGTCGTGCCAGATATGTCGCTACTGCCCGAAAGTCCGAGCAAACCAAGAATAGTGAATACCACTAGCGACACGGTCACGCTCACCTGGAGTCCGGGACACGAAGGCGTTAACAAAATAATCGATTACACGGTCGAGTATTTTGCTACGAATCCAAAGACTACCTGGATCGTTGCCGGAACCAGAATAATAGGTGACATCTATACCGTAAGTACATGGATATGCGTACATGCGATCAGGCCAGATTCGAATGCAAGAATATACATATACGTACATGCGCATAGCCGTATTCTGTCTATCTTTTTGTCAACGAACAACGTTAATAGACGATGCGATCCCAATCGCTGCTCTTTCCGCTTTTTAATCCCCTTAATTTCCACCTTACAGGTAACGAGTCTCAAGCCGGATACGAGTTACGTGTTTCTTGTTCGTGCTCGAAACAGCCAGGGTCTTTCCGTTCCTGGACCGTTTTCCGATGTGGCGCGCACAACCAACATCGATCAACACGCGATTCCTCAAACTGAACTAATTCGAGCAAGAGATCGTCTCAACAGCGAAATTCTTTACTTGAAGGATGTCCAGCCTTTGAGCAGTACCAGCGTGAAGATCGTATGGGACGTAAGTAGCAGAGGGGCGCGACAGAACGAGCAACGCGTTGCAAGAAAATGAATCCTTCGATCGAATCCAGTTACATATAATAGTTATTCCCTGTGCTGTTTGTCTGTAGATACTGGGAGCTGCCGATTTGGTCGAAGGCTTGTATATAAGATATCGTCAAGTTTCCGAGAAGCCAGAATATCGAATGGTCACGGTACTGAATGCCGGAGCAACCAGCTACGTTTTGACCAGTCTAAACAAGTACACGCGTTACGAGTTCTTCCTAGTTCCTTTTTTCAAGACTATCGAAGGGAGACCGAGCAACGTGAAATTAGCGACCACGCTGGAAGACGTACCTTCCGGAGCGCCGGAAAATGTTCACGTCGGCATGATAAATGTGACCTCGGCATTCGTCCGTTGGTCTCCACCGCCGAAAACTACACAAAATGGCCAATTAATAGGATATAAGGTAAATACGCGTGTGTCGATCGACACGATCTAGAAGCTAGTTTGCCGCGAGAATCGAGTCAAGTTCGTTTCTCTTTTATTCCTTCGCCAGATTCAAATCAAGAGCAATAGCAGCAACAAGATTTTGGGGCAGATGTCTTTAAATGCGTCGACAACGTCGGTGATCATCAACAGCCTAACGACAGGCGGCCTTTACACGGCGCGCGTTGCCGGGTTAACTCGTGTAGGTCTCGGACCGTTTTCCAATCCGACCGTTTTGAACATGGACCCAGGACAATTGACGCAGTTGCCACCGCGAACAGATCCGAGTCAAAGAAATGCCTCTGTCGTGAGTGAAACTTGGTTTTTGATACTCGTGATAACGGTCGTGTTGACCGTTATCGCCGCGTTACTGGGTGCCGTTTACGTTCGTCGAAGGCAAGCGATGAGTAAACAACTCGGCCATTTGAATGTTCCTGTCGGCACGGCTAACGACATATGTCAATTAAACAAAGATACTCTGTGGTTAGAGCGTGGTTGGAGACCGAGTAACACACTCCAGGCTTCCACCACCGATAAGGACTGCGAAACGAAGCTGTTAAGCAATCAGAATCAAATCGGCCTCCCACCTGGAATCGTTGGGATGACTGGCTCGGAATACGCCGAAGTCAATCTAACGACATTCTACAATGCTCGAAAACAGTTGCAAGCGCCGCCAGAGCCATACGCTACAACGACACTGTGCATGCCTGCTCGTAGCCCGGATTCGATAGAAACCGCCGGTCGAAAGTCGAATTCCAGCGATTCCTGTCTCAAGCCGGACTATTCGAGTTTAGATTCGAACTTGGATCGAAACAAATCAACCGTGTCTCCGAGCAGCGACAATGCCAGCAGCGTTTACAACGCAGAGGATAATACGGAAGCGCAAAGAAGAGCTCATCAATACAGAATGCCACTACCGAATGAAAATCAACCACCGAATTGGTGCGATATGCTACCACCTCCGCCGGAACATCCGCCCTCGTTCGAGGGATCTCTCGGTTCTTCCAGATCGCATTCGCATACGCATCAACACCAACATCAACATCAGTATCAATATCATCATCATCATCATCCGCATCAAATGCAGCATCAGTATCAGCACCAACACCATTATCAACAACAGCAGCAGCAGCAGCAGCAGCAGCAACAGCAACAGCAACAGCAACAACAACAGCAGCAGCAGCAGCAGCAGCAGCAGCAGCAACAGTACCAACATCAAACCGCCTTTAGCCCCCACCTAGGCAAGAGAAGTATCGAAAGGCAAAACGATTTGGACTTGATGACGAGCGCAGGACTGGCGTTGGGGCTGGGTTTAAGCTCGAGTTCGAATTCAGGTTCCGGTTCTGGTTCTGGTTCTGGCTCGGGTTCTGCAGGTGGAAGCGGCGGCGGTGGCGGAGGTACTGGTAGCGGTGGTGGTGGAGGAGGCGGGTCCGGTTCGGGCTCGGGTTCGAGAAATTCGCAAAGTCCACCGAGTCCGCCGACCAGAATAATTAACAATTTAGCAGGTTCGAATACAATTTGGAACGATTCGGGTCAGCAGGCTCAACCATTCGACAATTCTATTGCGCAAAATAACGTGCATCAGCAAGGTAGATACACGAGTTTGCCTCCGCAAACGAATCTACCGGCACTGCCCGTCTTTCCACAATCGTTCGATCGTTACGACTCGTACAAAGGTAATCACGAAAACGAGTACGAGAGCGGCTCTCTTTTGTACGGCCAACGAAACGATTCGCCATCGGAAGATTACGATTCTGCGTACAGTCATGTAAATCGTGCGGATTCGCGATCGGAACGATCAATAGCGAACGAGGATATCTATCGACGGAACGATCAAGATATCTATACAACGGAAAACCTTTATCAACCCGAGAACGACGAATGGGACCGAAAGTCCTGCGATTCGAACGCGCACTCGGATATTTGTTGTTCCTGTTCGGAATCCAGTTGCCTCTATGGGAACACCGTCGAATACAACGAGCAATTCGCCCCGACGTCGGCCAATTGCCTTCATGGTAAAACAGGTTCCCGAAATAGAAATGGCAAAAGTCCACGCAGAAGAAATACTAGAACTGCTTCGCCGACCTATAGCAGCGGTGACAGTAATTATTCTTGTATCCCTCCAAGGCAATCTGGAAACATTAGCTCGCAAGAAAGGACGAGGCACAACCGTGGCAAAGGTTCGCACGTCATCCGTCTATTTTATTCTTTTCATTTCTCTTTTCTCTGTTTTCTTTCTTCTTTCTTTGTTTCTCATTGAGGTCGATTTGATAAAAATCACCGTAAAACAGCGTGGTCTTTATGTACGTACAACATACAACGTTTCGTTCTTTTTCAGATAAAGTGCCTAGCTTCTCGAGGATCGCCGGTTATCCTCAGCACAATTCCTCCGCCTCGAACACGGTCAGCAGTTCTGGAAGTCAAAGATACAACAAGCTGAACAATGTTTTCGTAGGTGGTGGAAATTCGAATGCCCCTATAGAGTGCAGTCGACCGGCCGACCTTCGCGATGGCTAATGTCACAACGATTCTCGGAGGATCAAGACCGACCGATAGAATCGACCATTGGTGATACGAACCGCCGTTTCAATCTCAAACGACTTACTTGGATCGCAACGAATCGTGGCCGTCTCGCGCGACAATATCGCCAACATTCTCAAAGTACCTTTTTGCGGGCTAAGCTCGTCCTCGATATCTCCAAACCTTAATAGCTACTCGTAGTAACCGTGATATTCCTTTATTCCTCTCTCCTTCCTTCCTCCCGCCCTCCGCCGCGCGAAACTCTTCTTTCACCGGTATTCATTAATATCCTCCCGATGGAGTTCATTAACTCCATTGGTTAACCTCGTCTCCATTAGCCCTGTTTACGGGGAAGTAGCGCGAAGAATGCGTTCGTCTCGTAGTTTCGATACTTTTGATAATTACTAACCTAACCGAGTTGTTACGTTTCTTCGTTTTTTGCTCAATATATACAACCACTGCCATTGAGTAATGAAAAATGGATGATGCACGATATGGTTGACAGTGAAAAGTGAACAGTGAACAGGATGCGAGACGATGGATAAGACGAAAAGGAAGTGTTATAGATCGAATAGATTTAATTCCATAGCCTTTGTTCGTGACTAACGATAATTTACGATTTCAACGTCGACTTCGACATTGCAAACGATATTCACGCGCAATATATTGTTACGCGTATGCGCATACGACAGTTCTTTGCGCTAGATCAACGTGGCACTTGTATACTTCCCAGAAATTTGAAATTTTCGCCGCTCAAAGTTCCGCACGGTTCTATTATTTTCCGACGTAATGTTCCTAAATGCGTATATAAAAATGATTCTTTAACTTTGTCGTACAGATACGAACGTATTGCCGCGTGATACTTCTTAGACCATATATATATATATATATATATATATATATATATATTATATATACATATAAGAAGTACGTGCAGCAAAAAGTGATCGACTGTCGTGCAACAAGTATTATGTCATATCGAATATCAGTTTTTTCTGTATGGACGTATGCCTACATGAGCGCGCGCGCGCGTGTGCGTGTGTCGCGTGTGTGTGTGCGTGCGTGCGTGCGTGTGTGTGTGTGCGCGCGCGTGTGCGTGCGTGCGTGTGTTTGTGCATGTATGTACATGTCTGTGTAGAGAAGCTTCTTTCTTCTATGAGCAGTTGGAACAATGGAAAGTAGCTGTCGACTGGTGTCTTTCGCCGCAAATCTCGAATGCGAATCGGAAATGAGCAGCTATCGTCTGTATTCTATTCGTTGCATCGATCGAAAGGGAAAAAACAATTGCCACGTAACATTGACGAATTGATTCGTCGGTAATCGCTTACGAATACCAATGAAGATTACGGCAGATCAAAGAGAATACGAATAAGTGACAAGCTACGAGGACGACGACCAACAGTGTCGAAATGGCCATTGTAATATTCTAAATTGGATCTAATCGGGCGTCGTTGATCCGAGCACACACTTACAAACTGCGTCTCTTGGTTCCTCTTAATCTCAGTGCATGTCGCGAGAGAGTTCGTCGAGGCTTCGGAATTGGAACGAATCGAATCTTAATGTAAATTGAGATAGTCGAGTGAAGGACACTCGTTGTGTAATAATCGCTCAAATTCGTTGTAATTAGTTTGTTCTTTCGCGTGAGCAAACAAAGAGTAAATATTATTAAAGAATTGACTGATCGTAGGTCGGCGATCGTCCAACTGTATTATACCGTTCGAACGAATGGGTTTATTAGCGAACGTTAATAAGCGTCGAAGAGAAATAACAGACGCTGAATGCACTGCCGAATATCACAATTCCGGAAGACTACGTAGACCGGGTGTGGAGATACGATTCAACGTGTAACATAATTATATAAAATTATCCGCGCGAGTAACGGTTCGCAAATGAAATTGGTAAATCCGTAGATCGCATATAGGCACATACAAGTATAATCCATCCAGAAAGGTGAGAAACAAAAATTAAAAAAAGAAAAAAGCTATAAGTAACGAATTAAATTAAAAGAAGGAGAGCATTCGTTTTCGTAGAGTGTTTAAATAAATGATGAATTTCGAACGAGAGTCAGAGAAAGAGAGAAACGTAGCTACGTAGAACTTATATTTTAAGTATTCGCCGTAACGATATTCAGACATTAACTCTGATAGTCTGTTTAGACTGTACACCGAGTTTGCCAAACTTCGTCTTTACGGACTCTATTGACTGGTGGTAAACGGTCTTTTTCTATAGGCACATACGGTATGGTAGATTCTTTTGGAAGAACAAACAAACAAACAAACAAACAAACAAACGAACAAACACCTCCAAATCTGTACATAAATTCGCACTCGAACTCTTCCACAATATGGGAGCAGTTCGATCGATAGTAGTTACTTACTTAGATACCGAAAATATTTCGAGTTCAAGATCGAGAACTCGCGATACTTTTGTCGCAAATTATGCGGCAGAATAAACGATTCTTGAACCAGTTATACCGAACCATCCTATCAATTTGCGAAGCGAAAAAAGTAATGACGTTATTTTTATAGTTTCTCATATTTGCACGATTGTTATGATGGTTCAAACTGTTTGTATGTATCATATTATACGCGTAACACCTTCAACGTTGAACGAAAATAGAAGATCGCGTACGGATCGTGACGACACACGCGCGCGCGCGCGCGCGCGCGCGACACACACGCACACGCACACGCACACGCACACGCACACACCAAATTCTTTTTTCCTTAAACTCGCTTTTATCCGTATCCCCACTATCGCGGGCTTACTGCAACCCGGCAACCCGTCCCCGCCCTTCTGAATCCCCTGCATCTTTAATTCTTTCATTCTGATTTCTCGTCTCGTCTATTGGCCTGTAATTTGAGTTGTCGTCGTGTCTATCTTAAATTGCTCTTACGCTTATGCGCTTGTTCTTGCGCTTGTTCTTGCGCTTGTTCTTGCGCTTGTTCTTGCGCCTGTTCTTGCGCTGGTTCTTGCGCTTGTTCTTGCGCTCGTCGCATCTCCATTAACTCTGCATTTACTCTACCGACCACCTGCCGAGAATTAAAATGGGGAACGGAATATAACGAGAAACACATATCGATGTGTTCTTCCGTTTGTGAAAAGTGAAAAGTGAAAAGTGAAAAGTAAGCAAATTGAATGTATAATCCGAACTAAATCGTCTTCGTTGAAATCGATTAAACCAACTTCGTCCCGAGCGAGGGGGCAAGTTTCACGAAAGTTTCGTAAGTGATTTATTATCAATCACTGCCAATAGCTGAATAGTCTCTTGCGAAGATTGGACGTTTTGTTGACCGACTGACAAAAATTGTCGACACGGTAGAATAACGATATATATTTTATAGTCACAGCGCGCTAATCGTCATATCATTAACATTCGGATCGAAAGATCTAATAATGCTAAAAAAACGTACCGAACACTACGATTCGATAAGTTTCAATTTTACTTGCATCTTTTAGCCACTAGGTCTAAATTAAATCGCGAAGGCTGACAAGTGATTTAGCTTAAATATTCTTTACGTTTTGTAAATAAAGCGCATAAAAGAAACAGAAATTGTTCGTTCGTTCGTAAGCGTTTTCGTAGGCAATAACTTATTTATTATAAAACAAACGCAAGTGATTGTCCACTTTGAACATGTTATTCAGAAAAAAAATGATACTAATAAATAAAATTGGTCGATACATACTAGTGTCATACGCGTACAGGCAAACACAGGGCGCGCACAAATGTAGATAATTAAAAAGTAATAATTATTATTGTCAAGTACTACATATGCATATAAAGCGATATACAAAAGCGTTACGCAATATACGAGTAACGATTATTAATAAAAACAAAGAAAAAGTGATGTTGAACATACGAGTATTTTCCAAACTTTTTACGTTCTAAAAATAATTCTCAAAGATCTAAAGGAAGAAACAAACATTTACTTCCTCTTATCCTATTTCCCTTTACGTTTAACAAGCTAGAGCTCGAGTCGAACGAAATAATATAAAAGAGTCCAAAATGATTTTAGAGCCTCGGGTAATTGAGACATTATGCCGGATATATTTAGAAATTTATAGTTTTATTGTAACAGAAGACAACGATCGATAATTATTTACAACGTTTCGTTCGTAAACAAACGATTTTCTTTTTTCAAGTATTCTTATTGAAAAGTATGAATACAGAATAAAATTATATTAGTTTTTACGCTTACATGTAATTACCCGCAACTGCCCTTTCCGCAACAAGTGCGCTTAGGGGGTCGATATCCTCTAGAACCGTCGCCCATTAATGGGTTGTATTCTGTAATGGTCGGAGAATGTAAGAATTAACGCTATCGATCGATATCGTTATTTTAAAATCATTATTTTCCATGTGTATTTACCCTCCCTTATAGATTTGTGTTTCTTCTCTGTAAAAGGTGGTGAATCATTCTTCTTCTTTCCTAGTCTATCGTCTATGACGTTATTGTCTAAGATTAATTTTGATATTCCTTTTGCATTTTCTTTCGGCTGGAAAACAGAATAATATACATATATTCTAAATCCGTCTTGTGGTTCGTTTATAGTTGAAATTCCCAATTTACCTCTGTCCTTTCCCGTTCTGCTAACATACATTTCTGATAATATTCTTCTTGCATTTTTTGTCGTGAAGCTTTTAAACCTGAGAGTCTTTTTTGCAACAGATCTGGATCTAGACATAATAAACATAATAATATTATAGACATAATAAAATTAGGCAAGTACTTTTGATGAATGCGACGTAGCCATTTTATAATATTTACTCTTATGATATTTTGCTGCATATTCCTGTTCACTCTTCCTCAATTTCCAACTCGCATATTTTTCCAAAATGTACGGAGATGCCCACCAAATGCAGATTGCAATTGCAACTATATACCATCCAACGGACGCGATAGTACTCCATACTGTATCGATTGACAAGATATAATTAAATTAAATTAAATTACTTTGGATTAAATATCTTTCAGTGTGTTAATGTCTTAAAAGGAATTTGTAGAACGACATCTTAAATGCAATAATGCAATTTTGATTAATAACTTGATACACCTTAATGATATAGCATATTTAGTACATATACATAGAATAATAAGAGATATTACGTTTCGATAAAAGATCACTGTCTTTTTCCATTAAATGAAAATATATATCTCGTTCGGCCTACTTTATAAGAATATGTACATTGTAAGAAATGAAATTTGAACTTGTTGTCTAGGTTATGTTTCACATCTATTTGACAAATATACGTACCTGTTTTAAAATAAGAAATTTCAAACATTTTCCCAGTGAAATAATCCATCTTCTGTCTCCTTTAAATAATGCGACGCCTGTGATTTTAAAAACTGTTAAAGTTAACAAATCACAAATCACAAATATATTTGATAAATGTTAAAATAAAGCGAATATGCAGTCAATTGCTTTATTATGTGAAAACAACCAATCACTGTCCAGTTATATCTTACGCTCATATGGATTTTATCTAATAAAACATGGTAAAACGGCTATCGTTGTTTATAATTTCACACATATTTAACTTGCTGTACTAAATATACATGTATTATTTCGATGCGAAAAAAGGTTACTTTTCGAAATTTCCACAAATATCAGAAAAGAAGGAGCAAAAACAGTTGTAACTATTTCCTTCGTTCTTCTATTTTACCTGTTTTTGAATCCGCTTATTCATTCACAACATTTGTCCGTGATCACGATCGAAAATGTCCAAAATATTCCAAATGTCACTAGAAACGTAAACGATAGAAGTAATCGGTACAAACAATCGATCGATACATCGAAATGTAATCACGCTCATGTCAATTTGTATATACATAGTACCTCTGATACTACACACATATGTATACATGATATTAGATACGAAAGCACACGTATGCAATAAATCATAATATAATACCGTATTTAATAATCATCACACAGTAACTTAGCAATAAATATTGTACAGTATAGTATTTACAATATCATAAATTACACGGTAATAACGTATAAAAAATTCAATAATTTTACGATACATATATTAAATGATTAATACATATAATTACATATAAATATTGGTAGAACGGTTTGCCATTAATAACCGTATTTCTCGTTAAGGCTTGTCTTTCCATCGCCTGCTTGATCCGATGGCGGAATCCACATGGAATAATTACCTGCATGTATGTCTTGATCGCAGTGCATTTTTCTTTCTTCCCGTCGATGTTTTTTCGACATTCGGATTTTATGCTCTTGCTGCTCCTCGTGTTTGTTAGAAGATTCGTTTTTAATAGTAGTATTAGAGAGTTGCAATTTAAAATTTTCCTTACATAATGAATCATGGGATGGATTTGAAATTGATTCGTCGTCGTCGTCGCTATCCATTTCCTCTACAGTTGCTGTTTCTATCGCAGTGTCGGAATTTGCATTTGATTCAAGTAATTCAGTATTGGTAGTTACATACTGCTTTATTTGTTTCACCTACATAAATATTCCATAAAGGTAGTAGAGTATTGTGGGCAGATTAAATGCGGACAAAGTAAATATTTACTCACCTTTTTGCCGCAAGCTAAGGTGTTATAAATTTTCTTTCGTTCTACTGGTGCGTTTTGCGTACGATGCGCAACTGCTTTAGCCTGACTAATAGTTTGATCCACAGTATCGTGGTAAGAAAGAGCTGGTAGATTTGCAGGCTGTGTCAAGTTTAACAATTTAATCAAACTTGCCTCTTCTTTTCGAAGATTTTGTAATTCCAACTTCATCTTGGCAATGTCACTTTTAGTTAAAGCAAACGAACTTAGACTTGACATAAAAGCGTCTAACGCATCTTCTTCAGTTGTATCATTCTTCGCACTACTCGCACTCTGCCAATTTTCAATCGACGTTGACAAATGTGATATTCGTTTTGTAACTTCCTTATGTTTCTCGAGCTAAAATAATAATACCAGCAACAGTTTTATTTAAATGTTGATTGAAAGTTGCGAAATTAAGTAATGAAGTACTTGTTTCAACTCACCAAAGAATCATATGTTTCTGCTTTTTCTTCCAATTTTCCAGCTAATCTCATTCTCTGTTCACGCTTCCTTTCTATAGAGCCCGTTCTATCCAAAAAATTGTCTTCGTCCGAATCATAATAATCTTCGGCTTCCCAATTCCTCGTTTTCCTTTTTCTTGCTTCTGTACATACATGTATAAATAAATTTTAAATAAATAAAGAATAAAGAAATAAAATAAAATTCACAACACTTCTCTTACAATCACCGACCAAAACAAAACGGTTTACTTTTATAAAAAGATAAAGTTAATTAGTAAAGAGGCATCTGTGTTTAAGTAACGGAACGGTGGTGTTGATGTTCCGGTTCATCGGTGTTGCTGAATTAGCCGACACTATCAATTACTCATCTAATTTAAAAAATGCGAGAAGCTTGTTCCAGATTGGGTTCAGGTGGAAACCGATGACCTTGTTTATATTGTTTGGACTTTGTCCGGTTTTCGTGCAAACACAATCTGAAACACGCTCGTGGTATTTCTTTAATTAATCAGCTGAGCAATTAATAGCGTCGGCTAATTTAGCAACACCGATGAACTGTGGAACATGAACATCGTCGTTCCAGTACTTGAATGCAGGTATCTTGTTATATAGAGGAACCACCACCACCACAGACATCAGCTTCAATGCGTTTTTAGATGCTGAAAAAGCTAATTGCATTGCTGGCGAAAGGTCGAAGGTTTCTGTCCGGAAGTCCCGAACAATGTTGTGTACAACAGTATTAAGTATTAGTAAGTAAGTATTAGTAATACCTTATTTAAATATAAGTAAGATACGGAAACAAAAGTTAAAGTTTATTATAAAAAATTTTATAAATGTTATTCTTACCATGATTTGCTTGCCTTAATAATCCATATTTATCTAAAATTTTGCAAGCTTCCAATGCGCATTGTACAACTGCTTCTTTCTTTTTACCTTTTACAAGGGCTTCTGCTCTCGTCGAATGGCCGACGATATCTTCAGTGGGAAGACTAAATTTTGCACAAGATTATGTTAATCGTATCATATATTTCTTTCATATCGTTTTCATACATATGAAAATACTTACTCTACCCAACACAAAAATTGTCCAAATCCCTTTTCTTCTGTTTGATAACGGAGGTCGTATCCTTCTCTTTCAAACCACCCTCTGAGAGTTTTCTTGGGATCACCTAAAACTAAATCGTCATCTGTAATAGAAGCATAGGGATTCTCTTGAAGATCTGTTTCTTCGTCTGCATCTTCTCCCATTCCCCAGTCAATGCCTTCACTTTCCTTTTCTTCAATGGATGTTTCAGCTGTGTCTTCCATGCACCGTTTTTCCAATTGGGACGCTCTCATTTCCTAGAATATTTCCGTTTCATCATATATCTGCTTGAAAAATAACCGCATTGGTTGCATACGAAAGAAACAATGTTTGGATAAAGGAAAGAACACCTTTAACTCTGTTAAGCTATATGGAGATTCTTCTTCTTGGTCACCTGGTGGAGCTTGTAAAATGTACTTTCTCTGGCTGCAACCAAATCTGAGCATATGACCTCCGCGTATCCTTACATAAACGTTAGATTTTATGCGGTTCCCATTCCAAAAAGTACCGTGAGTACTTCCTAGATCATATACATAGAAACCTTTGTCGTTTTCTTCGTCTCGTCGAGATCTGTATTGTAAAACTGCGTGACATCTTGAAATAGTAGGATGAACAAGAGATAAATGGCACGAAGGTAAGCGCCCAACGAGATAGAAATTTTGTTCGTTGAGTGAAATTGTCTCGATGATCATTCCAGACTTGAGTACTTCCATCATATAATTCCCTTCCGGCTTTCCTCCCCAAGACGGTTCTACATATGGGAAAGGTTGATCTTGCGAATGTTCTTGAGACTTTATATCGCGCTCTGATCTTTTGGAACTTTTATGTATCGGACAAGAACGTTTTGGACCAATTAATACAGTTGGTTTCTTGAAAGTTGCAATATTATTAACATCATCGAGACCTTTGGACAAGTCATTTGTGGAATATTCTTTTGTCGAAGCTGCAAGCTGCCTGCTATTTTCCGATGTATCGGAAGGATTAGAGGTTTTAATAGTGGGCAGTATTACCTCATTGTTTACTTCAACTTGTACATTTCTTTCATCATTGCTGAAATGAATGTTGGGCATAAGGTCGTGCGATGTAGTTTCCATAACTTTTATCGTTCGTAAAAAAGAAGTAGGAGAGCAATATTAAACGTTGTAGAAAGGTGTCAGTTTCCGGGAACAAATTAAAACTTCTTTGAATTAACTTTTAAACCGACACCAATTAACGTCAACATTCGTTTACATAACCTCAACAGACTGTAAACGCGGTAACCTCAACTAACCTCGTATACGTATTAACTAAAAACTCGGGGTGCACGCTGTATGGGCGAGTCATGAAAATGTTGCTGTATACGATGATTGCCATCTTACGGAGATAAAAGAAAGTGAAATACGATATATGTAATACGATATATGAAATGTACGCAGGTATGTATATCACGATATAATTGTGAACTCTATCTATGTTGATTAAAAGAAATGACAGATATTTGTTTTTCTGCAGAATTATTTATTAGTATTTGAGAAAAAGGATGGTAAGAAAGAAGATGAAAAGAATGGAAATCGTTTCTTTCAACTTTATTAAAATATTGTTCTTCGTTGAACCGAGAAACATGTCGCACTAATGAAAAATACGCGATATCACGGTGTGGAAGAATTAGAAATAAAACGCAAATATCATTGGATAATCGCGAAGAAAAATACCGATGAACAATAATATCTTGATATCAGCACTGGTCGCAGATACATACGTTCAATCATGATGATTAGCTTATTTACTACTATGTATGCTTTCGTTTTTTAGCATGAATGTTCTTAGCACGTGCAAAAAAAATCCGATACAAACGCAATTAAGTACATATATATATACATATATACGCGAGACGCGATAGAAAGTACGATTTGGCTGTTTAACACGTTAAGCGTACAAAGTTTCCTATTTCAATTGTAATAATTGATTCGTCCCAGGTACAACAAAATCGTAGTTATGTACAAATCATCTGCGTACATACATACATGCGTACATGCTTATACATGTACACGTACGTATGTATGCGTATATGCACGTATATGTGTATATATGTATAATGTATTTATAAATGGTAGGAATACCCGAACCTTTTGATTTCCAGTATCCGGCTAAAAATATCGATAGCTGACTTGAAAGTTGAGCAGCATTTCCCTGAAAAGTTTAAGATGTCAGGACGATATCATACGCATTTCTTATCTTATATCACATTTGTAATTCGTAAGGCAGGGCTGTTCACGGGAGAGATCCTTCTCTATTTACGTAGTCCCATGCAGCTTTTTATAGAGCGAAGGGAGTACATTATGAGAAGCTAGGAGACGAGATTCTTTCAGTCATACTAGTGAATCACACATCGCGATGGTATCCACATAGTAGTAGTAGTAGAAACGAAACGAAACGGAATTGCACGTGATAGTTCGCGTAGACAAGTCTATCGTAGCAGTAAGGCATCGTCTCATTTCCTTTGTCCTCTTTCCTTTGTCCTCTTTTCATGTTTCTTAACAGCCCAACCCCTTCCCTTCATTCCCGTTTCCCCGCGCTCGCTCGCTCCCTCCCTCCCCTTCTCTCGCGTTGCCTCTGTCTCGGCCACTTGCGTGCATGCGTTCAATGCGTTGCTCGTCGTTCTTCCACTTGTCTACACGTTGGCTTTCACATCTTGCTCTGTTCCGGTTTTTTCTTTTCACTCTTCCTTTCTCTTTTCTTCTTTTTGTTGAAAACCGCAAACATGTATCACGAAACAACGGTAAATCGTGATTCCGACAAGATATGTAATTACGAGCGCATGAAAATATGGCGGGGAAAATTTTTATTTGTCACGTTACGTTGCAGAAAGAAAATAGTCTTCGCCGTAACGATCATGCGCTCGATTTGTTCAATCTATGGTTATTTTTTCAGCAGTATCGTCGTTGTCTATCGTCGGCGATCTTCCTGAATCCATAATTTTCTCTTTCAAATACTGGTAATTTTTTAATCTAGAAACGGCGTAATCCTGCAACAATGGAAATAGAACGAAATGATTGGAGAAACGATAGGGAAAAGGGCAAGGGTAATGAGCATGAACAGGTAAATAATTGCACGTAGAGAAATTTTAGAATAAAAGTAACGAGAGGAAAGCATAAAATACGGATACACCGTGTGGTGGGCATACCCAATAGCCAAACGGAATTTCTGATAATTTAGCGTTGACGATACTCCAAAGACCCCAAAACAAGTGACTAGCCAAAGAGAATATCTTGATTTCCATCATGATTCGTTCCTCTTCCGACGATCCTTCTTTGCCGACTGTTCTTAAGTAACTTCTGATAAAGTTGAGCTGTCGAAGAATATAAAATTGCTAAACGTACAATACGATCGTTTATCGAAAGTAATTGAAAGATGAATTTGAACAGATAGAAGGTGGTATACATATATGTATGTATAGACATATATACATACGCGAGCCGAAAATGTACCTATACGTATGTAAATATGTATACATATATACATTTATATATGTATGTAGGTCCGAAATACAGGATAAACTTTAAAAGCTTTTCTGCGAAGAGAAAATATCTACAGCGAAAAGTAGCTCGAAAGTGGTACGTAGATTTAAACGGTTTGAGAAATCGAGTCAATTGCAATCGGAATAAACATGCGTTCATAGGGACACTCTAATTGAATACGGTAGACGGATATTTAAATGCGGTGAGAGAAGTGTCTTAATTGGAAATAACGCGATTTTACCACCCACAAGACACTGTACATTTATCGAGTAATGTAGATTATGGATCGACTATCGAGAGTGCGTGTAGAAGTACTCTAGAGTCGTAGATGCGCAGGTACGGGACTGATGTTGCAAAGGTGGGTGATGGCACCGGTCGTTCTGGTTCCACAACGTACGGTGCGAGACGGGATCCATAGCATAGCAGTGGCACAGATCGATATTGCCATCCCCGTTATTCCGATTTCCGATTAGCCGATCAGGCAGGCATCAGCCTTGTCTCACCGAATCGTGGTCCTGTGAAACTAATATATACACACGCAACACACGCCAAGCAGCGCCTCGATCTGCTCTCGATAACTCTTGAAATCGCTTCACCGAGTAGATATAGGTATACGTATGCGTCGCATACGGGCGAACTTGGTCTTGCGCTTTTCATTTGTCAGCCTCAAAGACAATGAAGGTGAAGCGGGAAAGAGACAGAGGAAAAGAGACAAGTTAATAAGGAAATTGGCTGGAACGACGGCGACAACAATGGTGATGGTGGCTGTGGCAGTGGCAGTGGCAGTGGCAGTGGCAGTGGCAGTGGCAGTGACGGTGAAAGTTACAGCGACGGTGGCAAAGTCAAGTATGGGACAAAGGGAATTTTATTTATCTATGTCAATCTCAATTTTGGTTGACAAAACACGATTACCTTCTATTATCGCTCTAGTCGTGTCTCAGCGGTGCGAGGAAATAATTATAGAATTATAAATGGAACCGATCCTTTCTTTTGCAATTCGTACGAATATCTCATGATTCGATTCGATCGTTGTTGTTGAAAGTCGACGTAGAATTTTGGGATGAATACGTTTCTCTGTTACCGTTTGTTTTTTTGAAACGCGTTAAGTTTGCATATGCTACCGTTCAAATGGACGCAGCTCCATTGTATCGCTATCGATATACGTAGGTATATGTAATCGATTTGATGGAGTAAATTGTAATCGCTCGATGGAGTAAAATTGTGATCGTGTGACAAGCGCGGGGTAACGGTAACGGGGGATCCCTGGGGGGATTTTGTATGTATCTAATTCGTTTGTTCGTCTCTATGAGGGCGCAAGACAAGTTGAACGACGAAACGAGGGATAAGAAAACACGACGATCTTACCATGATTCTTTCTTTGTAAATGTTTCGAAAGATGAAATACTCCAACATTTACCTTTTGCTCTTTTGTAGGACCAGATGCTGCGCGTTCGCGAAAGAAAGGATATTCCGCTGCTGTATAATCGTACTGCCATTCCACGAAATGATTTGCTATGTCGAACGCTCGATAATTATAAGAGCAATATTCAAAGTCGATAAGAACTAGTTCTGGTTTCCGTGTATTTTGCCGTAGCAATATATTACCCTCCTGCATATCGTTGTGACAAAAAACAACTGGATATTTGCGTCGGGTTGCGAGAGATCTGGAAAATAGATATAGAGTTAATACAGAATATAGTTAATATAGACCACAGTGTTCTAGATTGCTACGTTTCGTTGATTGCGCCGCCCGCCCGCGGCCTTGCCCCGTTTCCTCACCTGAACCACTTGATCTCGTGATCCAGGTCGATCGCTCGTATCGCGTTGACGTTTTTCAAATGTCGAACATCGACGTCTTCGATATTTTCTAATATGTCGGTGGTCGTATCCAACCATTTGGTCATAGTATCCCAAAGCCAAGTTGGTTCTTTGCTTATCGGAACCTGCATACTATGTATCTGGGCCATTTTTTCGGCAATCATGCAGCTTAAAATCGGATCCGCCAATTCGTCGGTGAGCAACGGTCTCGCCGGTATGTATTCCTCTATTCGACCACCGGGGAATATACCGTGTAACTTGGGTCCGAGTCGTCTTTCCGACAGTAACGTGAATATGACCGATTCGGTGATCAGCCCTTCCAAAGCTCTTTCCCCGTGTATCTGACCGTACAATCGCAATAAGACTTGCCGCGGCTCGCCTCGAATCGGAACAGTTCCATCGGGTAACTGGACATTGTACAACCAATTGCTTAGTCCGCCGCTGTAAAATATCGAACAATATCCTCGTATTTAGAATATTCGCATCATGCGCACGTTTCGCCGAACGTTCTTACCACTGACTTTTCATTTCACTGACTGACACGTTTTCTCACGAGCACGTACAATACACGTTACTGGCACGCTATCGCGTAATACGTATTGTACGATTACGTATTTGTGACAATTGATATTGCGAAACGAACACGAATATACACGAATATACATATTGTACGTACTTATGTAGCGTTGCGAAAAGATGCATATTCTAGATACGCAACCGCAACACAGTCTCGATTTGAGAAACGGTCGATCAACGTTTCGTCTGGCTCGTGATTGCGCCGCGGCGTATTATCTGCTTGACACTTTATACTTTACGATCGGTCAGAGTCTCTGGATTTCCCCCCTTTGAATCGTGCATGCGAGTAGATTACGGATTACAACAGGAAATCGTGAAATGAAAAGTAAACGCGAATGAAGAGAGCATCATCAGTCGTCAAGATACCACTCTTGAAAAATACTGGCAAATGTAAAATATCCGACCGATACTAACCTGATACGTTTCAATGTTATGTTCTCCGCGGTAACGTGTTTCCAAACTCCGTGGAGGTAATCGCGGCATATGCGCGCTGCCATTTCCCGCATCTCTGGATTCTCTTCGGACATCTGATGTAAAAGAGAGACGACAAAGCTGAATCATCGTCGATAGTCGATGCAACGAATGCTTAACAATAACGATGTCGAAATACGTCTGACAAATGGCATTTCACGCTGACTGATCAATCAACGGTGCACCTACTACGTACGATGTATGTTTAAGGGAACTCTGCTCTTTTACGCATTATCTCGTTTATCCTTGAATAAATGCTCTAGCACGATCGACCGAACGTTAGCCATTAAATACTAAAATCAAAGGCCGAACGAGTCTACTAATCGTTCTAACGTCGTTTCTTCTCGTATCACTGCACCGTACCCACAACAAGGGTCGTCCTGTTTCTTCTTTCTCCCGTTGTTCTCCTTCCAAGGTGGAACACGCCCCTCGAAGATCTAAATTCGCGAAACGCGCCGTTTCGATCGGATACAGCGGACGCGACACGATTCTGAAACAGGTGGATCCGTTCCTATCGTCGTGGTACAAAACTGGATGTGCAAACGCATCGAGTGAGTGTATCGCATCGTTGCTGCCATCACCGATGGTGTGCAGGTCGTTGCGAGACTTGCGCGAAAATAACGATCGATATTTCGTCCTACCTACGAGTATGTAGTACTTATGTACTTGCTAGGCGATCGTTTCTTCCTGCTCCACTGTGACCGCCGACAGACACAACGTACATACACAAAATACATACATCGGGCATTAAACACGCGAGGCGGAAAAGAGACAGTTCCATCTTTTCACGTGTACGCGCATATATCGGCAGACGGGTTTTACTCGATGCTGTTAAATGGCTTGTTTCGCGAGTTCGTCCAAGGACGCGTCCAATACTAAATTTTCGGCTTGCTTCGTTTTTAAGTAATTACTCGTTGTTAGCATAGTAAAAATTACATTCGATATCAGGTTCCACAGATAGAAAGACCATTGTAATTTCCAACTAATCTTGTTTTCATGTTTAACGAACAAATGTACGCGAGTATGGATAACGGAAATACCTATCTGGGTGGAAATATGCGATTATTTTGCGATTAATATGCGCGCAGTAAGACAGGGGACAAATAGAGCACGACCAATTTTAGAAACTCGTTAAACTTTGCGAAAAGTCTCTCAGCTTAACGAAATTAAATAAACGTTTATCACCGCGTTAGAGTTATCTGTTGTTAGAGTTATCTCTTGCCATCTACAGATACCTTTATTTTCATTCCCCTTTACATTTACTCGAATATAACAAATTTACTCGATTATAATATTAACGATAGTTACGATCGTTGCCGATATTGCGTCTCGTATCGACGTACATTTAATCGGCTTAATCGTCAGATAGAACGGCTTTCGGAAACTTTTCTTACAATTAGCACCTTTCGATTATATAATCATCGAACGCAGCCAGTGAGCTGTTAAAGTTCAAGATAAAAGGAATTATTGTTCGTTAGAAGTACCACAGTGACCCTGATAGTGATACTAGATAAGTGATAGTAGATAATCGTACTAGATTTACGGATCAAATGTAAGATTCTAAAACGCTTTGAAATGCGCGAATCATCCGATGCAATGTGTCGAACGGAAATGATTAGTGATCCATCGCGCTTAAACTTGAACGACCGTATCATGTTACGATATAACTGATCAGCTGTCGTATTGTAAGGCGGAGAAGAAAAATGTGCAAGAAAAAGGCAGAAAGAAAACAGTAGAAAGCCGAATAATTATAAATTCGATCGCACGTTTCTTCGTCTATGGAAACAAATTGTCACGTGTACTTCCATCTTTTTCTTTAAGTACGGTCAACCGCGATACTCTTCTCAGCCCCTTCTTCTCAAAGATAATATCAAGCACCTTTATAATAAAACGCATTGACAACAAGTAATTAGAACGTATCACAGTCATCCCGTCTTTATCGGTAGATCGACTGACCACAATGGCGAACGATTGCTAAAATGTTATTTCCCGTTGGTAACGCCAGCCGCCAGGATTCGACATAACGTTCCTCGCTCGCTTCGCGACCGTCGTCGTAGCCATCACCTTGTAAAGAAACGTTGATTACGCTAGACTTATTACATACCCGCATCTATACTACCAACAGCTATATAATAGCCCCAACGAGACGCTTACACACGAAATTTCTACTATAATAATCACCGTTTTCAATTCAACGACGATATATGGACATGATCGATAAAGAAAAAGTACGATGTTTACTAGTTATTTAGTCGCTTACAAAATCGATGAAATACCTGTTTTGCCTCCTTAATGTTACATCGCTGATACGTCTACAATCTACAGTCTAAAATACATAATTTAATCGCTTTGTTTCTTAAAGTTTCGTATTTTATCTCCAGTTTTCCTAGTTAGTTCCTATAGTTCCTACAGCTCCTATAGTTTCCCTGTTCGTTATACGTTTATTGAAAAATTCAATGATTAACTACATATAGTACCTTAGTGTGCATAATGTATTCACATTGCTGCGATTATATTTATCTTACAATCTGCGATAAAGGTAAAACCGGTCCTGTGTGTCGTTGAATTTCGACGAATACCGACGCAATGGATACGTGAAAACATTCGGCGCGATAAAAAAAATTCGTGAAAGGGAAAAATAGGCTTCGTAACCATCTATGTATGAAATGTTGGCTCTGCCTATATGTAAAGGTTATCCAGTACTTTACAGCATCGAATTCGAACATTGTGTGAAACAACAGCAAAGAAAAGACTAAAAATCACATCTGGGTACAAGCATAATTGTTAGAATTGTAAATATTATATACACACCTTGTTTCCCAGACCCATCTTATCAATTGTCGTTACTCGAAAAATTTGCAGCGTCGATAAATCTTGCATAAATGGTCAACTCCCACTACTTTTACGCACGTCTTTTTTAACAGCTTAATTCCGCTTGAACGTTGAGACTTAGCTATCTAGCTCTTGGTGTTTAATGTTTCATGAACGTAGAACGAAACTGATGTTAGAACTAATCGTGGCACGCTATCAGATATGGAGCACGGGTACTATTAAAACAAGGGGGAGGGAAAACAGGAGGGGGCAAAGGAAGAAACAGAGAGAGATTTGCGTTTAAAAAAAACAAAATCCTAGGTACTGCTTGGTAGAAATTCTCTGCCGCTTGCAACTCTGCTTTTCCTTTGATTTCGATTTCGATGATTGGTTGAATCACCGTCTTGCTTACACTGCCACGTACAAAACTTGGGACGATGATCGATCGACTCGATTTACTTATATTTTATTAATATTTGAAAAAATCGTAATCGACAATTATTACACTGAGAATGTAAAAATATGTTTATTCCTATTGTATATAAAACTTTATAAAAGAAGATTTACAATTTTATGGACGTTCACAAATCGGGTCCAGACAAACAGGCGTACTCTGTTCACGTATTTATTCTTTTTACGTGACTCTTGTTTCAAATACTCTAGAACACATTTACAAAACAGAGAACAAATAACTCGATCGCGCGTGTAACTCGAACTCGTGCACAAATTGACACAAATATGCGACAGAATTCAAGGAAAAAGCTACGATACGTAATATACACATTGCACACGACCAATAGATTTCTCCTACGTTCCTACTTCTCTTTTACGTTTAATCGATGGTAGCGCCACCGTGTTGTACAATTTCATTATCGTGCTTGCCGTTATACTATACCATGGACGAAATATTACTACATATACAAGAGCATTTGTTTACACCACTCGTGCCTAAGCTGAACTTGCCTTCTACGAACTCGGCTTTAACATTTTATTTTGCCTTGAGGAACAATTTTGACTTGTTGGTGAAAGAACACGAAGAATTCGAGTACAGGGACCAAAATTCTAAACCAAAATAAACTTGGACCACTTTGGCAAGATCCTCCGTTCCGCTCTTCTGTTTTTGGATTAATGTAATTTCGAAATTTCGAAATTTCGAAACGTTATTATCAGCACGCTGCATCGTATACAGCTAAAAAGTATGTATTAGTGTTTCTGTTATACATATATATTTGTCTCATGAAGTACAAAAAAACAAAATCGAAACAAAAACGAACTCTATCTGTGTGTATCTAAGCACATTCACTAGTCAAGCTCTTTACAATATACATATATGTACGTACGTGTAAATACATTTAATTGTTAATGTATTGTTAATATAATAATATTTAATATTAAATTGTTAATATTTAATTGTTTTTATATATATATATATATATATATATATCTCATAATTCGATTCAAAAGCGAACTTCTTTCGAACAAAGTTCCGTCCTATCTTGTTTCGCTGTTTTGTCCTGTAATTGCAATTTCAATATGTAGAAAGCAAAACACATGTTATCTCAAGTAACAATTTATTTTTGACGAGGTCATCGAAAACAAACGATGATAACAAGACACTATTAAGTTACTCGATATACCGAGAGGACACGTAAATTTTTTTCCATCCTCCAGCTACTAGGCTATTCGAAAAATTTCGATTTTGTTTCTCCATTTCGACGAATATGACGAACGCAATGAGAATACTCGAAGGAAATTCAAATTATTTGCTAAAAAGATTTTAGAATCTTAACATGTAGATAGAGAAAATTCTTACGTTAAGATATCGCAGATATACTTTGATCGGTCGGTTTTACCAAATAAACAAAATTGATTAGATAAATTCTTTTCCTTCTTCTTTTTCTTTTTCTTTCATAATCATACGAGTTACGTACGTATGTTGCCTTGAAACAATATAAAATACCATATTGTATAAAAATTTTGATTAATACATAAATTTAATAATGTTGTAATTTTGTTCATTTTTGCATGTATGTTTTATAGCTATAACAATTATATCTTTTTCCAGTTGAGAGATAAATATGTCATCGTTTATTTCATCTTCATTTCTTTTAGTCTCAATGAAAGCAAATATAATCATTAAATGAGACAAAGATAGAAGGTACGCGCGACGTGTACTTGTATGAACATTGTGACGAGGGACATGATATTCTTAGTGCTTTGTTGAATAAGTTGGTTACAGTGCTGCCACACTGCTGTCATCATGCAATTTTCTCGTTGTATGGCAATAATAGTTTGTTTGTTGTTCAAGTAAGATTACAATTACCTGTAACTTTAAAGATAAGAATATAAAAATTATAAATAATTTGTATAATGTTGAATCGCANCACACACACACACACACACACACACACACACACACACACACACACACACACACACACACACACACACACACACACACACACACACACACACACACACACACACAAAATATGTAGGTAGGTATGTATATATAGTACCAGGTAGTACATATGTATATAGCCTGTTCAAAATTTTGTTTATGTTTCCTGCTTCCTCTTGTTAGCGTCAAAGCAAGCTGTCAAATACTCTAAAAACGTTCATTAGATTCCTAAAGATAAAAGTTGTATTTTCGGATTCTACACATTGAAAACTATCAAATAGTGTTGCGTGGCCGTTCAGGAACTTATGGAATTTCAGGCTGGACTGTTGCCGATGGAGTGCTAAAGTAGTCTGCTAGTGTTTACGAGTTTTGGATTAAACAAGCTTGAATAATTAACGAATGATTTAGAAAGAATACAGAAAGAAACATAAACTGGAATGAATTAATCTTGAAACAAATAACTATATTTTAATAAACTAATTACAGATTGAAAAATCTTTAATCCATTATGATTTTCACGTTTTTAGAATAGCGTCCGGACGTCGGGATTAGCTTTACAATTTTGTTTCTTTTGTTTTCTTTCGGTCTATTTACGTCTTCGGCTTTTACATAACAAACGCAATTTGTTTATAATCTAATAAGAACTATTGTTATTAACTAATATCAATAACAATTGTTCCCGTTGGGGCTTATCGTATAGTAGAGTGAGAGGTTTATGCCTTGGCAATGTTCTTTCCTATGCTAATTTAAATAAATATTCAAATCGGAGAATGATCAGAATTATAACATGATAGAAAACAAAAATGGCAATAATTTTATTTCCATTAAGACGAACTTTAGCCTCTGTGTGTGCGTGCGTGCATGCATTATATAAATATAAATATTGCAATCAATGTTTCGTACACATAATTTTCGCACCTATTAGATCGATTATGAATTCGGATGGTGAACAATTAATATCTTGTACAAAATGGGGATCTATCGGTGGTCAAAGCATTGAGAAGTACACTTTAAAAAATAACGCGGGTCAGGAGGTGGACATCATAACGTATGGTGCGACGATAACATCTATTAGAACTCCAGACAAACATGGAAGAATAGCAGATATCGTTTTAGGTTTCGATAAAGTAGAAGGTATAGTACAATTTTTGGCCTTTGTATATTTACTTGTTTCATTCGCGTAATAGAATTTAATGTCAACTTTTGATTTCAAATAATATATACATATTTGTTCATTCTTTCATTCTTTCGTTCTTTTCTTTTTCCTTTCGAGCGATTATATTTGATTCGACGATTTCTTTTGTAGATTACTTGTCTACGGTTTATAAACCGTATTTTGGTGCGACGATAGGAAGAGTCGCGAACCGTATAAAAAATGGGGAATTTACATTGAACGGGAAAAAGTATCATTTAGCTAAGAATGTAGGACAAAATAGTCTTCACGGTGGTTTCAAAGGATGGAGTTCGAAAATATGGAATGCCGCTATTCAATGTAACCAGCTTGTACTTTCTTTGCTAAGCGAGGACGGTGATGAAGGTTATCCTGGAGATGCAATAGCTTCGGTCATTTTTCAATTAACCAACGATGGAGAGTTACGCATTGAGATGAAAGTTTTCGTTACCAAAGCTACTCCTATTAACTTGACTAACCATAGTTACTTCAATCTAGCTGGTCATGTTCGTAAATCAACCAATTTAGAAATTTATCATTTGATGACAAGATTTGTTTCTCTTCGTACATTCTGATTTTCATTGTAATTAGCTTTAATTGGATACATTTCAGGATGGTAACGCAAGCGAACTATACAAACATCAGTTTACTTTAAATGCGGATCATTGGACAGTTACCGACACAGAAAGTGTTCCTACTGGAGAAATACAATCGGTCCTCGGTACGGTGATGGACTTGAGAAACTCGACGATACTCGGAGATGTTATCGACAAAGTACCAGGTGGTGGTTACGATTATAATTTTTGTTTAAGAGTAAACGATACCGCAAACGAAAGAAACCTTGTTGCCAAAGTTTTACATCCTACTTCTGGAAGATATCTACAAGTTTTTTCGAATCAACCTGGAGTGCAATTTTATACAGCCAACTTTTTACCCGAACGCGACAGCGCGGGTATTAGAGGAAAAAACGGAACCACATACTTCAAACATGGTGCATTCTGTTTAGAAACACAAAATTATCCGGATGCAGTCAATCAAGTAAGAGTGAGAATTAAAGTTTAAGGCTAAATGATATTTTTCATTTATAAATGACTAAAAAACGATAAACAAACTAAATCTCCACTTTGTTATATCATTTCAAGTTAATATCTTTGCTTTAATGCTTACAGGAAAATTTTCCAAATAGCATACTTGAACCTGGACAGCTTTATTATCATATTGTTATATACAAGTTTGGAGTAGTAGCATAAAAAATACATACTTATCCTGTGTATATGATACAATTGTATTTTGGCTATTATGTTCTAATAATTAGAATAAAAGTATGTTATGTATTACATTCTCTCTTGATATATACTTAAGTTTTATAAATAATTATACAGACAAGGAGGGTGGAAGGTTAACTTCTAACGGAGAATGTTTTTTTTCATCGGACATAGAATTCATATTAGCTAATAATCTTTCTTCGCGTTGCTCTATTACTGGTGCAGTCGGAGGTGTATAACGACTGGATATAAGTCCTTCTAAATAGTATCCAATAGCAGCGATAGGGATACATAGCAATTTTCGAGTAAAGGAAAATCTATTAATAAAAATCATCATCTGAAATAAAAACACATGTTAAATATACATTTTGCCATTCTTTTATATTTATAATTTATCTCGTTGGCTGTGATAATGAAATTTATGATAATGATTTTAATGAAATGGTCATATCGATACACGGTGTCGATCATCGTATTTCGATATTTTACTTTTACTTTTCTTACCTTCTACAGCTTCGCGAAAAGAGGTTATATTATACGTCCGTGTCTGACATATGCATACTTACTGAGTATCATACGCATAGGTACATGTATGTGTATACGTCAATCGACTTGACTTTGTGATATGGAACGTTTAACAACGTTTAAACAAATGTCCCTCGTCGTACTTGTACAAATTGCTGTAAATGTTTACGTAAAATATTTACTTGTTACAACACCATGGTAATGATGCTATCAGACGTGACGAGATTCTAAATTCTAAAGTACCACGCGTTTGTAAACTTTAGAGAGGACATATTTTTATCGGCGCGGCGAAACGGCGTAGACTGATACCCATTGATATCTTTCAACGACTAAATGAATAGAAAGTGGTTAACAGTATAGGAAAGCGGAAAAACGAATATGACAACAGATGGATGCAAAATGTATGACTGTAGGTTAATAAGTAAGTAGAAGCAAGTACGTACGCGCTTACGACGACGGAGACGATAGAGACACATTCAATACGATGATGTAATGAAACTGATTTTAGATTTCTCATGTCGTCAGTGTACGTCAGTTATTTATTATTTAATATATTTAACATTATTCGTGGATTAAACTTCGATATTAACTGTGATATTAAAAAAAAATATAGTTATAAATCACTAAAAATAAAAATTTGGTAGTTTTTCATTCCATTTGTACTTATATTGCACAAGATTATCTGTCTGCTTTCAATGATCATTGATGGTCCTAAAAACATAATTACGTATATATATATATATATATGTGCATTGGTAACTTTACGAGTCATTTATTTCTCTGTGTAATCTATTAAAAGTTTCAAAGTAAATTAATGAACCTGACTTCACATTTATGGAAAATATGTATGTTTTCATATAGAATAGACGTGTGCAATATTTACGCGCGAAATTTGTATTTTTTCAATGCGTCTTACGGTTCCATAATTTTCAATCAAATATTTCGTATTCGCTCAAACGATGCATCAATGACAAGTTCTATGTAGTTTCGAAAACAAAACGCACACTGTTTCTTTATTTTTATCAGAGTGCGAACTTTCAAAGTGAATGGTATAAGTAACTTACGATACTTTTCTATTATAGATTAGAGATACATTCAAATATACTAGATTATAGAGATACATCCAATGAGCTGTATTATGCGTATTTGTTTACATTCAAACGTACACTTTATCTTCGATTACAGATTCATTACCGATTTACACACAGTATATTCATCGTCGCTGGCACTTTTCCATTGTAAAGTTACGTACGTTCGCATAAAAATTTTTGGATGAGTTGAGAGATGAAGTTTCGAAACGCGAGTGCACGACAAATGTAGCATGACGATATACATATTCGTGTGTATACGTACACAGATTAATATGCACTCGATAGACTCGCGTATCGCTTCGTTCCTCATTTCGTCTACGATAATCCCGTAGTTTTTGCTCGCGCATACTGCACACTTGCTTTCATATTGCGAAATTATTTTCGTGACGTTAACTTAAAGCTATCTCATCGTATCTTTAACGTTATTTCGATCATTGCACAAAATAAATCCTAAACTATTTTGTACAAGTATAATATTTATAACTCTATGCGCAAATTTGGTTTCATTAATAGAATACTAAAGGATTCTACTTGACTAGTTTTATGCATCACTATGTTTGTTTCGATTGCGGATTTGTAAGTGTTTGGAAAAATCGCGTTATCGGGAAGTGCAAGATAAATACGCGTGAATATATGTAATCTAACTATAACATTCTCTTCGATTACTTATTTATTAATACAGTTGTTTCATCGCTTAAATCTTGATGACGAAAAATTTGTCAACCAATCGAAGAAGGCTTGCTTATATTGACCAGTGATAAATCGTAATCTCGTAATTGAATTCATCTATCTTTCGTGGCAGCCTTAATACAAGCAGTTAGCTAATACGTTACACATCCATAAAACGATAATTCGGACGAGATATACATTTGCTCGAGGATATAACTGTTATTTTTACGTTAACGATCCTTTCTTGCTACCTTTTATTAGTTGTGTAATGGTGGTTTTTCAAAGAGTACCGGTTACCTTGATAACTCACGGAAATTCGTTTAAAACTACTCTGTATTTAAAATAAATACGATACAAGAGTCGGCGTCATTTTGTATTTCCAATATCGATTTTGACCATCTATATCGTGACCCATCGTACATTAGTTTTGCATGAAAACTATCACGGAAAGTTTTGTTCTTATATTCAAATTTCTCTGTTTACTAAATGCATAATCAATAAGAACAACGTTGTATAGTCTCTTCTTACATCGGTGAACAACTAAAATTTTGCAATGCAATTTCCTATAAAGTGCAGATAACGAGATTGCAATATTTAGAAAATGAGTATTTTGTAGAGAGAATTTCGCGTAAAGCAGAGGTGCGTAAAAAATGGGAAGACGATTAGGACAAGGAAGAGGAGACAAGGAAGGGAGGGATAAGAATAAGAGAACAGTGAATGGTGGAGGGCGGGAACGATGGCGGTGGTGGTGGTGGCGGTGGCGGTGGCGGTGGCGGTGGCAGTGGCGATGATGATGGCGATGACGGCGGTAACGACGACGACGACGACGACGACGACGACGACGACGACGACGACTAGAGAAAAAAGAGAAGGAGATACGCCTTTCTTTTTTTTCTTTTCTTTTCTTTTCTTTTCTCTCTCTCTCTCTCTCTCTCTCTCTCTCTCTCTTTTTTTTTGTAGGAATAATTTGTTTCGATCTGTAGTTGTGTCTTTGTTAACGTATGTACCTGATAAATATTTAACGAACTTTATCCTGTCGTCACATACCTTTGCAGACTAGGAAGTACATTCTTTGAAGCACCACCAATTCATATGATTTTTGCAACAGGGTCTTACAGCTGAATGAAATACACAACTGCGTCTGCAATTTGATCTAGAAAAATTTCTAACTCATTTGACGTGCGGAACTCGAAATATTCCATAGCATTTCTTCGAGTCGTATTCATTTCACTTTAACGTTTAGCGCTTTAATCAAAATTGCTTTACCTAAGAAAGCAATGGTTTCTCACGTGATACGATTTCTTATGTTTTCCCTTCACGGAAAAATTAACAACTTTTATGCGACACTTTGAATCAAATCATCGTGAAATTAATATTACTTTCTTGCTTTCTCTCATACGGAAAGAAAGATTCCATACATTCGAACGAGCAGATCGCAAGGTTTCTGCCGATCGTTGATACAAACAAATACTTGAATTCGCCTCTGGAGATATTGTATCTCACCATTCTTTGCTGATTATTGTCCCGTCTGATATAGGTCGAAATCTGCGACATCTGTAATTTAAATGAATTAACATTCGACAATTAACACGTATATCCAAACTATGTTATATATGTAAAACAAATACCACAGTCATCTAAATACCTAGCATTATTTTCTGCAATATGAGGAGGCAGAGATGTAGGAGGTGGCGGAGGTTGAGCATTCGGTGGACCACTATTATCAGAATCATTGTCGCTACTCTCATCGGTACGTTTAGCCGTCTCTCCTAAAAGATGCGAAGGTACTCCTCTAGGAGAAAACTTGGATAATACTTCAGAATGGGACCTGATCCTGCGTTGCGGTCTTTGAAATCGAAGATTTAATTGGCTGGCATCGGTCACATATTTTTCGCTTTGCCTTCGGCGACGTAACGCAGGAGTACATCCAGTTAAATTTTCATCTTCTGTTGAATTAGCCGACGTTAAAGGTGAAAAGATCGATGGTTCATCGGGCAATGCCAAGCAGCGCCGCAATACCTCCACTGTCAAGCGTTTGCCCTTGACAGCTAAAATTTAGCAATATTAGTATCGTTAAGAAGCTATAACCAGTCCTAATCGTTATAAATTGCTGTCCAAAACATGAAAAATGCAACTTTCCATTTCCTTCCCCTCCCTTCCCTCCTCCCAATTACTTAAGAATTTAAAACCTTTTTATTTAATAGTGTATGTTCTTAAAATCTTCGATATATAATTTATCAAACAACGGATGTACGCACATACATGTATACGTACACACATCAGCGCATCGCAGACGTGCTAAAAAGGAATAAGTAATCGTCGAACGAAAGCTGTACAATTTCCAAATGATAATAGTACTGTGTAGCATCTCTGTGGCATCTCTTTGGCTGGGCACTTTTATAGATTAAAGAAAAGCAAACGAAGAAAGTGGAACAAAACAATTTAAACTATAATTTTCCAAACAGGAATTTTTTTTTTAAGGAATTTTCACTCTTCAAACTTTATCAATTACAAAGAAGATCAAACTCGTGACGAACGTTAAACTCGAAAAACTTGGACAATCGAATCCGTACAGTATTAAAACATGTAACGCGTGTGAGTTCGGAAAGATAGGATCATAAAATTACAGTGTAAGCTAAAAAAAAAAGTCTTACTAACTAGCATCTTTTTCTCTGGCTATAGCCGCAGGTGTAGACGATAATTCTACTTCATTTCCCACGATGCTTTTGGTATTTTGCGTATTCGTTTCTGGTGTTGATTCCGATAATGAACATCTCGGACTTTTAACCGGAATTGGAATTTTGCTAACAGTATTGTAAGTCCTATTAGAGACCTCCTTTTCTTTATCATCCTTATATTCACGAAGTGGTACTATGTTCGGTATAGTGGTCGAGGCAATGATAGTGCTGTTTTCCTTGTGTACGGCATCATCGACAGGCGCTCGATTTTCAACAGCATCGTCGTATATCGATGGTTCTTCCCTTTCTGGATTAGGATTATCTAGGATAGCCGGGCTATCTACTGTACCGTTTGTCATTTTTCCTATACAATTGCATTAAATGAATATAAAATCAAGAAGGTAATAGCGACATATGATATGATATGATATGATAGCTACAACAAAAACATATCACCACCAACAACAACAACAATAGCACCGCGATAGCAAAATAGTAACAAAATATTTAAAAACTTTCAAGGTCGGGTAAAAATATAGTAAATTAAAGCGTTTCTATATTTACTTTGCAATGGCTCTCTATCAGCAGTGGTTTGCACAACGGTAGCACCACCTGTTGCATCGACTACTCTAATTTCTAGTCTTCCAGCTACTGCTTCCTCCTCTTCTTCTCCTCCAGGTGTGCTGGGTATTGTGTTCGGTGGTGAAAAAGCAACTGCCGGTACGCTCGCCCTTCGTGGTGGAGGGCTTTGTCTCGGTTCGTCATAACGTGTAGCTATATTTCTCATGACATCAACCTCGTACAACAAATCATCGAATGCAGCTTGTTGAACCTGTTATTGGAAAACAAGCTATAAAACTTCAAATATGTATGATATATATATAAAAAATGGTTACGTACCAACGGTGCTTCGAGATACGCGCGAACATGCGGCGCCAACGCAGGAACGCTCCAAGCGCGTGGAAGCGCGCTTTGAAGATCCGGGTATTTCTCGATGCCAGCAATATTTAAGCACCTGTGAGGAGCCGCAGGTTTCGTAGAATCTTCACTTATTCGTGAGAGGGCAGTTGGTATTATCGAATGTTGTGGTGCGATCGATGTAGTTGACTGAACCACTGTCGCTTTCGCATCGATAGATGCAGGTACTGAAGTTGCGATGGTCACAGCATCACTACCAACTGTCGACTATATATTGAAATTTGATAAAATCAAATTAATTATGCGCAATAATACGTGTCGAAACAGACCGTAGAAACTTTTTATCTGTATGTAAAACTTAATCAAAAACTTGACTGTCGAAGTTAGATTCTGTAACGTAACTTATAATAACATGGTCATTTTAAACGGTTACCTGCGGAACCATAACTGGCATGTGGGTCCCTTTATGCTCGGGACTCTGTAAATTCTCTCCTTTCCATTCGTTGTCAGTTTCTTCAGAATCGTCAAATTGTGATTTCCACTGAGAAGCGAGGGTCAGGCCACCGCCACCTTTAGTCACTTGCTGCAACGCCGATACATTGTCGTCATCTATCTGCGCGAACTGAGTTATGGAACAGTCCCTTATTGCAGCGCGACTAGCTCTTGTTTGTTGACGTCCATCTGTTCTTCTTCGTGGTTCTCTTTTCAATGGTTCTCTTTGTTCCGTAACCTGTCAGGATATACGTCCAAAAAGGAATAGACATGGATTAAAAACAAACTCTTTTTATATTGTTTGAGTTTAGTAAATAGTTTTTACGATTTTATACACACAGGGCTCTGATTGCCAACGTATTTTGGATTGGTAACGTCGTAGGAACAATAAGAGGCATCGACTTCAGTTTGCACACGAGGACTGGGAGGTTCGCCAGGTGTTGCCTCGGGTGCAGATGTTACTCGTAATCGAGCAAATGTTGCGCCACTTGCGGATTTCCTCAATGGCGCTGCAGCATTAGCTCCAATTTTATTCCGAGGAACTTCTGAAGCAGAACGAGCGGATGCCATTAAAGCGTCTCCTTCGTTGTCTACCACGCCTGTTTGTGGTTCTGCTGCCATCGAAACTGCACGCCTCTTTTTAGGCGAGTCTGTAGAAACGAAATGGTAAAGGTACACGCGAACAAACATGACGGTATCAAGCTAAGAATTTGCTTAAGATATTTTCTAATAAGTGACATCTTATTTTAAAGGTAATAACCTTGAGCTTGTTGCCCAGCTGGTTGATGAGTGTTATCCATTGTAGGTATTGTGGCGTTACAATTTTTATCTCGGCCGTGATTACTGATAGCTGACATAAACGGTACTGAAGTTCCTTCTACTCCACGTTGTTTATTTCTTCTACATATACTTTCATAATCCATTTGTGCCTGTAAAAGATATGCTGAAATATGTCCGCCGTAATTTATACGCAGCTAGTAATGTCTAGTAAACGTTTCTATTTAATCTCTTTACATCTAATTCCTTTCTATTATCGGGTTCGACGTTTTCTTGATTATTCGTATCGACATTCGGTGTGGTTGGTGCTTGATTGATCGTAGTAGCTGTGGTCAGTACCGGAGGCATAGCGACCTGGTAGTTACTAGGTAGAGACCTGGTAGTTGGCAAACTTTCGTTCGATATAAATGGCCTCTCCCAATCATAGGGATCAGTAGCTTTCACTCCTCTACGTTTCAAGCAACGTTCGAATAGACCTGCCAGCATCGCATAATCTGGTTTATCTGCGTATCCCAAACTCTAAAAAGGATATTCCATTCATTGCTCGATCACATGCATTAATTAGAAGACAATATAATATTATCATTATCTATTAAGTGTTATATATCACACAACCATATTGAACAAAAATAGTTAGTTTTTTTTAAATATGTAAAAGAATATTAAGATCGCATACCTGAATATGTTCCAAAAAAACACGGAGATCCGCTGGAAGATGTTTTAAAAGTAAACGATGATCGTACTTTTCTTTCATGAGACCCACCTAGATGAAGAAACGAAAGATGGATGAGGCGCGGAAGGGAGAAAGGGAAGGAAGGAGGAAGGGAGGGAAAAAGTTAGAGAAGGAGAGAGAGAGAGAGAGAAAAGGAAAAACGATACATTAAAGCTTAGGCGAGATCATTTTTTTATGATGAAGAAGACGCGTATCGGTCAATTAAGCCAAGAATACATGTAACATTGGTATACCTGTTCTTTATCCTTTATTTTTCGCCATGGAAGTTGTCCATTAACAAACTCTACCAGCATATAAAATAATGACCACAAATCGTCGTGTCTGCCCATTTCTTTGTTTTTGTGCGCATTCACCGATGCGTACCGGACGGTTCCCCTAAATCCTGCCGCGCTACGTGGTGGTCTAACTTCACCAGTACCCGTCGTGAATTGACGAGCCAAACCAAAGTCTAACATATAAACTAACTTCGATGTATGCGAAAGTCGTCCCATCGAAAAGTTTGACTGGAAAGATAACATTAATTATGCAGAACGAGTTGCAACTTTTGCTATAGCAATTAGTAACGAATACCATTTTTATGAAGCATCAATATCATTTTTTAATTAACAAACATGTATCTTATTTCGGTTGAATATAAATTTTATAATAATAATAAATTTTGATATGACAGAAATAAGTGCATGCGAATGGTAAAAGTGACTGACTGGAATTGGAAGAAAATATGCGTATGCACATTTTTGTAGTTGTATATTGTACATTAATGGAAAAAGAACATGGAAATCATTACATCGACACAAATTGGAAATTGGTTTTGAAAGATAACAGGGACAACGAGGAAGAAATAGAGAGAAATTTTTTGAAATTAAACATTATTCTGAGAATATTGTAAAAATTAAACACTATTCTGAGAATATTATAAAAATTAAACTTACAGGTTTGATATCTCTATGAAGAAAGCCTACTTGATGTATGCTTTCGATCGCTTTGAGAATTTGAAGTCCTAAACGAAGAGTAGTAGATAATGAGAAAGCACCACGAGGCTGAGCACGTCGTAACTCAGCTAAATTTTTTCCTTGCAACTGCATTACAACATAATTGAATCGATCATTACGGCCACAACCTATAAACCTACACACATGTTCTCGACCTGCAACAAGGAATGATAAAAATAATCCTTCATTAACAAAGATGAAAGCAATATTTACCTTGGGTTTGGGTATTATATGTACATATGGTATATAAACCATGTTTTTATGCTAATTTGGTTCTATATAATTATAAGATTACAGCGTACCCTGAAGTTTTTTCAATACTGCTACTTCCATCTTAAGAACTTGCTTCGATTGACGTGCTGATTCAACTTTCAACGCAACTTGCTCTCTGGTCATCAAGTCTAGTCCTTCATAAATTTCACCAAACCCACCCCCTCCTATTCTCCTGACCTAGAGAATAAATAGAGAATAAATCGCTGGGTAAACTAAAATAGACAAGAGAACTACTTTGGTGATTGGTAGTTGGAAAAAGCAAAAGAGAGAGAAAGAGACTTTAGAAAAGAAGATATAGATTGACTCACTACTTTCCAGCGTTCTTTGACCACATGGCCAGGTTGCAGCAAATCCTCGCTCATCATAGTTATATTATTATTCTGATCCGTACTTTCGTCGCCTACATTCCTTGGCTGCAATGTTGTAGAGTGATCGGGATGCCTAGAATGCGCAAGCGAACCCTATTACGAGATTCGTTAAAAATTAAAAAGAATATTCGCATGCTGGTGTAGGTCTTTGGTCCTGTATTAGCCTCTGGCCGATACGCGACAAGCAACGATACGAGCAAGCAAGAATAGGTAGAAAGATGGAAAAAGAATCAAAATGAATCGCGACGTAATGCAGTAAGCTGAATGCGAAACAGCTCGACCCGACGCAGCGAACTTTGCAGCTGTCAACGTGAGACAAACGACACACCCTGTACGGTTGTGACAGGTTAGGTTTTTAACCTAAGGCATATTATAGTACGATTACAGTAGAAAATTGGTCGATACTGAGCGCCCTGTGTTAGGCAGCCATGATTACGCGCGAGCGAAGGGTGCATCGGGCATGAAGGGGGCGATCGTCTACTCTACCAATCGTTCAACCACGTTCAATCGTTCGACCCGTCACCTGGTGTCACGTTTGGTTCCTTCTGCTATCCTTGCCCCGAATCGCTCGCAAAATTTCTCTGTTTGCACCCGTAACAACGCAAATTTTCGCCAAAGAAATTTTTGTTCCAGTTCTTAATCTGTTCTAGCTTGGATTAACTATTATTACGAACAGAGCCGAACAAGGCCGAGCTTAGCGATTATAAACCAAGAGGGGAAGCGCAGCTAAGGAAAAGATATATAGCTTTGTTTCCTTCGTCCTAAAAAAAAAAACTCTAGCCGCGTAGAACTTTCCATTGTACTATAACATTATCATTTAGCTTTTCTTAAATTCAACGCGCACGATCCACCAACCGATCCAAATATGATTAGTACTTCATTTCCACTAACAGTGTCGTCTGGTAATCGTTGATGACGTTTCTACGCAATGTGAATTCTTCTCAGCCAGTGCTTTATGTTATTTCACGATCCCGCACGATTCCCATTTCCATCTTTTTTCTTTCCTTCGTTTTCCCCCTTTTCCCTGATTCTTTCTACCACTACTTCTTCCCCTTCCTACTAGTTTCTCTCTTCACCTCACCCTTTCGTATTCCTCCTTTCTCTTCTTTTCTTCGCTCACCCTCCCACACTCTCACCCTACCACACCCCACCCTACCCCACCAGTCCTTCCTAACTGTTTCTTTCACTCGAACGCGGTCCTTCGATCCTTCCTAATTTTATTTTTTCCAAATTTCTATTACACTGTTCCTTTTACTCTTACGATCACTTTTTTCACCACCGATCAAACATATCGAATATGTTCATCAATGCTCTACTAGATATGCCCGTCAAACACCGATGGAACGGCCATTTTTCGATTTCGTACCACGGCATTCGTAATGCTTATAAACGCCGCAAGATAGCGACCTGAATGCTCGATCGATCTTCACCGTCCTATCTTTTCCCTCTATGATTTCAAACATTTCGCGATTCAATCATTAACATTTCGGAATTAAACGTTCTAGGCCTTCCGTTTCGTACGCACTTCTCTCTCTTCTTTCTTTCTTTCTTTCTTTCCTTCTTTCTTTCTTTCTTTCTTTCTTTCTTTCTTCCTTCCTTCCTCCCTTTCACAAAAATTCACCGTATTTCACAGCGTTCCCTCTTCTATTCCATTCTATTTTTATTACTGTGTTACAAAACAGCGTCCACCGCAAAAAGTTATTACCGTTAACATTTTCACATACCCATCCATTGTTTTGCATGTTACGCTCCTTTATGTATGTATCATAGGTAACTGCTATTACATTTTATCTGTCTCCAGTTTTATTAATAGCTTCAATAATGGCTACACCATGACTATGCGCAAAAGTAAAAAATATTATAAAGAGTATTCATGCTTAGAAGAAACTAACGAGAAGGAAACGACTCAAATCTGTAAGTACACTTTTTTTAGTAATTTCAAGTAATAGCTGTATATGTACACGTATTGCATAGTTATATATTTTATTACGTTCGACATAAAGAGATAGGATACACGCATTACCAATTGTAAATGATGTTTACTGAAGATCATCAAATTTCTTTGATACGACCTTGAATAGCGTCGTGACGTATTCACCTGTTTGATTAATTTCTTTCATTGTCATTAAGAATATGACGTAGGATAGCACGTTTAGATGTGTACACAATAGTAGATGATAAAGGCTTCTCGTTTTTATTTAAACAGGAATCAATGAATCCGAAGAATTCTTATATCTTGTACAACCAAAAGACGTATCGATCGCTGTATCGTATTTATACTCGTGCTCGTGGTACTTACGATTCTTTTGCGATTACTATTATTATTTTACTATTTTTGTAGCATAAATCGTATATATTTTTTTGTGAATGATTTTAATGAAACGAAAGCACTGTTTATGTATAAGAGATTTGGACCTATGAAAATATAATTTTAAGCGATACGAGCAGAGGATATTACAGATTGAGTATATATTTTTAAAAACCGGAAGGCATTACAAACTTGTTACATATTAACTATAAGTGTACACTCGCACCTGCACCGATCTTTGTGTATTTTCGAGCTCTCCAAAAAGTATCCAAGTATTTTTCAAGTTTCCAGATAAGTATATCCTCCGCTAACCATAATTATATATGTATTTACTTACTTACGCGTGTGTTTATCCCAATGTGAACGGTTAAAAGGTCTACATAAATTGGTGTACATATGCAAGTAATTGCTTCGACGTTGTTAATACCTCTTTTCGAAACAACTAATTCAAAAGTTGTTACTTCTCCTCCGAAAATACGTAAACGATGGCAATGTTTAGCCATCGGGGCTACGATTTTAATTTCAAATAGATCCTGGTTCTCTTAGCTTTGCAGTGTTGTAAGTTTGTATGTGTTTATATTTAAGAACGAGATGGGAAAAAGAGATATCTTTATATCTATGAAAGTTTAGACACAAATTAAGTCAGCTAGTGACATTGATCGATGTAAGTAAATGACATGATATATAGTTGAGAGTTGGTCCAGATACCATACCTAACAACGGCATGGCCGAATCGCGTGCGTGCGAATTTATTGTTAGTCACGCAGAAGCCGTGCATTTCTCACATGTTCGTGAACGAATGTCATGCTCAAGGTAAGAATTGTTCTTTTATTCGGGTCGATTCTATTTATCATTTCAAAAAAACGATACAGCTTTTCTTATAGAAAAATTAATTTAGAGTTAATAAGATGGATTCTATTACTATCGATTGCCTATTGTGAATAGGCGTTTCTATAAATTTAAGTGATTTTAATCTGTTTTATGAGTGCAAACGAACGATACAATGAACGAGTGCAAACGAACGATAAATAAATTTTAGAACTTCGCGACCTATGTTGATAGAAGAACAAATATTTTATCGGATGATTAAAGTGTTCGCAACGGTTCTTTGGATTTCGAATAAGATTTTAAATAGGAGGGCGCGCAATTGTTCTTTTGATTAGCGTTCGACCGTCTTTTCGCACATGTTTAATAAAAATCGAATAATGAAATTTCGAAATGCTTAAATTACTAACTCCATTCGCCAGAGGGCATAATTTAAGTTTAAACGTCTATTTTTAAACGACCCCACTCTGTGTGTGTGTGTGCGTGTGCGTGTGCATGAAACGTAAAGTAGCATCTTTCTCCGCGCCAAAGTATTTTTCTAAGTAGCTTTGCTGCTTGTAAATTTTAATCAGTGTCAATGTTAAGCATCTTTGTTGCGAACATTCATCTCTGCTTCTTTTTCCCATAGACGTGTTTAAGTTACTAAAACTTGAAAGTTATACATATACTACGTATTACGTATATATTATATGGATACAATCGAACACGTTCGTGTATGTAATTTTTTAAAGTTCAAAAAGTACATACGCAATTTGCCAGGCGTTTCGGTAAAACTTACGTATTTATATAGAGGGGTAAAAACAAGTGGCAGGTTAGAGAACGCAAAAACGATATAGAAACATATAGAAAAGGAACACAAGTTTCTTTCCTGGAAAGAGATAGAAAGGAAAAGAAGGCGAGTGGGAAATCGAAATTTGGGGGTGTATCTCAAAAGAGATAATCACATACCACTTCATAGTTTCAAGTAAAGACAAAGCACATAAAGATTGTGCCAAGTGGAAAGTTGGTTACACAAAGACGACGACGACGACGACGACGACGACGTCAAGTAGAATAATTACGATGACGTTTGCGTGTAGCGGACGGTGGTAACAACGATAACAGTAGCAAGGGCGATAGTAATAGTAGATCGATGCGTCGATCGATGCGAGATTCGGCACTAGAAACGAACGAACAATTCGATCGGTTCCTCGGATGGAATCGATATAAACGTAACGCGATTTCTAGTGAATGGTTCCACGATCCTCCTCATCTAGGGCACGAGTCAGCGAACGAATAAAATTCGTCGCCGCGATCTAGATAACACCGTGAGTTCGTTTACGAACCGGTGGCCCAAGTTCTCTGACGACGAGCGAGTTAGAGCCAGAAAGCGAATCGTCGCGTTCCACTGGCATTGGACATTGGACACACACTGACATGAGACACGACCAGCGTGATGTTCCTTTTCTTCTATCGCCGCCTCCTTCCCTCCTCGATCTTCCCTACCTTCCAACCCGTTCACCCCGGTCCCCGTGCCCTACCTATATGTCCCCCCTCTGTAGTGGCCTACGAAGCCGCACGCCTTGAACCGAACCGATTGCGGACGCTACTACTATACACGTATGTATATGTACGTAAGTATATCTGATACCAGCTACACGCTTTCGGTAGATATCTATCAAACTTTTTTTCTCTCTTCTTTCTTGCAAACATGTATCTATTCTAGTCTATTGTTCTATTGTTCACGCTTAATTAACAATTGCATAATCTTCTATAATCCTCTAATGCTATTCCATATTCCATAACATATAATTATATAATTACATATATAATATCTAATCGGTTAGTTGATTAATCAGTTTATCATATGTCCACTTATTAGTGATCTCATGTCAAACTTGTATATATTTGATATTTAATGGTCGACGATGATAAGAAATGCATATTTCGTCTTTTGATAAAAAAAAAAAAAAAAAAAAAAAAAAAATCGGTAAAGATTTAACTGATTTCAATTCCACGGTTTACAGGCATATAATATATATATATATATATATATATATATATATATATACAGACTATTGGTTCGACATGTCGATCGACACTGTTCGTACTACATATCTTACTATGGGATTACGCTACTGCGAAATGTATAACGATTACACAAATGTTCGCGCAAATATAATACATAATACATGATAATACATGATGTATTCCTACTTTTCTTCAAACGTTGTGCCGAATTAAAAGATTTTAGCCGAGATTCTTTGTGAGAAAATATACACGGCTATATTTCGCGTATTTCGTCTTCGCATTTAGCAACGTTGTGTTATTTCGGTACAGCATCGGTTAGAACATGCTCACACGAGATTCACACGATTCTTATATTCAACGAATATCAAAACCAATTTTTCTAGATAGTCGTCAACGATAACCAATTCGCTTCATTGTCTTTCGTATATAGAACAACTTTTACTTTTGTTTTCATCGAAATACGATCAATTACCGAAATCGAAATCCCATAACCGGGACGGACGGAAGAACTACAAGAAAGAAGAAGATATTAATCCAGTATACATATATACCGCACAACATATTACTACATGCGCGCATACAAACACGTGTGCGAATGACGGAATGCTAATTTTCAGTTTCTCTACGTAATTCAATTATTTTATGTTATATCTTTTATATCAAACAAATGAACTGGGCGCGACTATACTATTATGCCAGAGAATCGAGAATAGCATCGGTTGAACGAAATACCGGAATATCAGACGTTGATTGAACACCACTTATGGAACATAAGCAGTTCTGTCTATGCTTGTATCAACGATAATGTATCCAATCGTCGAGCCAATTAACCATTTTTATTGTTTCACTTATATACTTTAATAATGCATTCGTGTGATCACTATGAATAATTTTTATACCTTTGTGTTAGTGCAAAGTTGATTAAATTTCATATTTTCCATACTCCTTGACACTTTTCTTAAGTAATAATTCATACGTCTCGCCTATTATCAGAACATGTAATGTACATGTATACATATATATACACATACATGTACGTAAATAACATGCGAATGTTAATCTACCTTTCACGTATGTAGTATGATATTTATCGGTTAAAATTGAGTCACTGTTATCTTTTTCACATTTTACAACAATTGTTGTGAAGATTATCGAGTGGTACGAATTTACCGATGGCAATTAATTATTAATCTAATTCATATTCGTTTCATTATAAGTTTAATACATATTTTATATGTAATTGTTATATATGTATATATGTATGTATTAATACGATTTTTCGTATTTTGTTTTTTGTCGTTTGTTTTTGTTAATTTGCCCATTAATTTCCATTCAAAATAATTCATATAACTTCAATGAAAATATTTATACGACGTGCAAGTATGTTACAAACATACGTAACGGATCAAGGTTCAATAGCGTTTTGACATCCTCCTTATTGTCTTGGTTTCTCTGGTTGTTCTAATGCGAACAGTTCAAAAGATTTTCAGAGGTCGCTGTATTCGTCGACCTTTCTTTGACTTTGTTAAGCCAAAGCGTAACGACGATAGGAGATACTTGAAAGTGGTCGGGAGTTTTGCCAGTAGTTGCAACGCTAAACAAAGTGGATTAAAATCGAGAAGCGATAATAACACGTTTCCTGTTATACGTAATACTGTATCAAGTTCAACATATTCAAAATTCAGAGGCATGGCTCTAAACAAACTCAGCATCGATAAAGTGGATCTTACTGATAAACGCGTTCTCATACGGTATAACTCTTTTTTTACCTAGAAAATGATTATTACGTAAAATGCGTAACTTTACCAAGTAATATATCAAAGTTTTAGGTTAAATAATTTAAATAGTAAATTTAATCTTATAGTACTCTTGAACATTAACTTCATTGCCGCTATAGGGTAGATTTCAATGTACCTTTGAAGGATGGTAAAATCACCAATAACCAGAGAATCGTTGCTGCTTTGGACACAGTCAAATATGCTCTAGAAAAGAAAGCAAAATCTGTTGTTTTAATGTCACACTTGGGACGTCCAGATGGTAAACGAGATATGAAGTACTCTCTTAAACCTGTTGCGGAAGAACTAAAGTCCTTACTTGGAAAGGAGATTCTATTCTTGAACGACTGTGTCGGATCTGAGATTGAAACCACGTGTGCCAATCCAGTGCCTGGAACTATTATCTTACTTGAAAACTTAAGATTTCACATAGAAGAAGAAGGTAAAGGAATAGGAGCAGATGGAACCAAAGTAAGCAAATTACATGCTATTGTCATTTGTATAGTAGATTTGATTAGGTAAAACCAACAAGCTGTTTCTGTTTTTTGTTTTTCTTTCTTTTTTTCTTTCTCTATCTTTTTAGGTAAAAGCAGAGAAGGAAAAAGTAGAGGAATTTAGGAAATCATTGAGAAAATTAGGAGACATTTATATTAATGATGCCTTTGGTACGGCCCATCGAGCTCATAGCTCTATGCTTGGCGAAGGATATGAAACAAGAGCAAGTGGTTTTCTTCTGAAAAAAGAGTTGGAATATTTTGCCAAAGCACTAGATAATCCTGAAAGACCATTCTTGGCTATACTAGGTGGTGCCAAAGTTGCAGATAAAATACAGTTGATTAATAATTTGCTGGATAAAGTTAATGAGATGATCATAGCTGGTGGAATGGCTTACACCTTTCTAAAGATATCGAAAAACATGAAGGTAAATAAAGCATGGTAAACTGTTGTTTGAAATATTTAAATTAAAAGTATAATGTTCATGTTTCAGATTGGTAATTCATTATTTGATGAAGAGGGTGCAAAAATCGTTAACGAATTATTATCTAAAGCTGAAAGAAATAAAGTTCAAATACATCTACCTGTTGATTTTGTTATTGCGGACAAATTCGCAGAAAATGCAGCTGTTGGTGCTGCAGATGTAGAAAATGGTATACCTGACGGTTGGATGGGACTTGACAACGGACCAAGGTCGAGCACCTTATTTAGTGGTAAAGTATTCATTTATTCTTAGTTATCGACATGTATCTGAGACTTTCAGATAAATTAATATCATAAAAATATCTGTTTATAACTTTATTCAATTTGATGCACAGAACCTATTAAAAGAGCAAAAACAATCGTATGGAATGGCCCGGCAGGTGTCTTTGAATTTGAAAATTTCAGTAAAGGTACAAAGAGCTTAATGGACAATGTTGTAGAGGCAACGTCACGAGGTACTATTACCATAATCGGTGGTGGTGATACAGCCACTTGCGCTGCTAAATGGAAAACAGAAGATAAAGTAAGCCACGTGAGCACCGGTGGTGGCGCAAGTTTAGAACTTCTTGAAGGAAAGATTTTACCTGGAGTTGCAGCCCTTTCTCCGTTATAATCTCTGCTCGATGTCATTTACATCTTTAGATTTTGGTTAGCATCTTTATTTAAAAGATGTTAATTTTCTTCAATTACCAAACTAGCATCATAGTATAATAAAATAAAATAAAATAGGATATTTTCGTTGTGTATAAATTACCTTAGTAATCTATACCGTATCGGTATAATTTATGTTTGGAAAATTCTTCTTGCTTTCACATATGAGATACATCTGCATTTGTGAATATAAAAAGCATAAAATGTATTTATAATCGTATAAAAACAATTACATATATACTAGATGTAACAATGTTCCAATATCATTGTTGAAATTGTTAAATTCTGCATGCTATTATTTCCTCGTAAAAGATGACATACGATGTGCAATAAGAATGCCGCAATCTCTGATATCAAATAACTTGCTTGCTAGAGAAAATAATAGCGTAGCATACAAGCATGAATAATCGTACAAAATATGTATGTATTGTATGTGAAGACGGAAATGCAAAAGTGGACAAATATGGATAAATAAATTAATAAAACAGAGGTTATACAATTATCATGGACTTTGTGTATTGTTGAAGTTCCACTAAAAATAATCAAGTTTCACTCTTTGCAAATGTAATGGTGTTCTATTATTTTCAAACATATACAAAAAATATCTAATGTTTGCAGCAATACATATACGTACATACGTACGCATGTATATATTCACGTACAAGGAACATTACTATTTACAAACATGATGTACTGATAAATATCATTATTGAGAATAATAAATTATATTAAATAGTCTTCCATATATCCCTTACAGCAGATATGTATATTGTAATACATGTATATTATATGCTGTATATGTATATTATAACACATCTAAAAGATCCATGGATTGAACATCCCAATTCATTATTTACCTTGATTTTTTATTTTAAACAACAACCTCTTATATTATTATAAACGCAGAGGTCGAAGAATAATTATTAGGATGGATTTACATTAAGCAACAGTTCTGCGGTGTTTCCATGCTGCGTAGTAACGCTGGAATCACAGGATCGCCCTCAGTATCAGTTTGAAAAGGCGTTGTCTGTTCTCCTATTAATTCTTCGGGTAATTGACCACAAGCTTGTACTTCTTGCATAAATGATATTATTGTTTCAAAACGTTTCTTTTTCACTTCTTCAGTATCACCATCTTTCTCTTTATCAAGTTCCATACATACCTAAAATAAAAGGGCACTTTTATATCCTTTATATTAGGATGGAAATAATTTGTTATCCTATATGGAAATAATTTTTGTTCGAGTGAAAATAGCTTTTGTCTATAATTATCCCTATTGGACAATCACCCGCTGCATTAATTCAAGCTGTTTTCTAAACCTCTGAAGGTCACTCGATGGTATCACTGTCTTCTTCTCTTCTAACCATTCAGGATACTTATCTACTAATTCTTTTAGTGACGGATACAAGATTTCTTTTGACAATAAATGCTGTAGCATTCCTTGCATGAATGGTGGAATGGCACCCGGTCCATCTTCCAAGGATGCTAATCCAAACATTTCAGATAAATCAGCCTCGCTCTACAATGTTTTCACGAAAAAAACATATTTCAGGACACAAAGAATTAAATAAATGAAAGACCCTCATGATTTCTGAAACAATTACCTGTAAATTTTCGGACGTTGTAGACAAGTCGTTTAATGCTTGTGCAATGGCAGTTTGAAAGTCTCTACTCACACTATCTTTATCAAAGGTTTCTTCGTTGTTTATCGCACTAGCAACTGTCTGTGTCATCCTTTGAGAAGAAACTCCTAATTCGCTATCTGTTTCTAATGGGAAAATTTGTTAATAATATCTTTTTTGTGTTTTTCATAAACAATTACCATTTTGAATGAAATTTCGTAGACTTTCTACAAATTGTTCTGCTGCTTGTTTAACAAAATCTTTAGTCCACGCATCTTCAGATATGTCAGTTGTGTTCTCATCTGTTGTGGATTCTAAAGTATCTGCTTTACACATATCCTCTTTATCTGACATTTGTTCTTTATTGAAGTCCTTCAAAGCACCTGAGTGAATGATTATACAACAGTCAATTCTATCAAAGTTTAGTGTAATACAAACAAATATTGCTAGGTATTCTAGTTGGTCTTTTTCTTTTAATTACGTAACAAAAGAATCGGCACATTATTATTCATCATTATAAAACAATATAAATATTTTTTTCCTGTTCCCCTTTCTTCCTTTACTTTAACTAAATTATACTTTCCCAAATAAAGTAAAAAAAAAAAAAAAAAAAAAAAATTGTAGGAAAAGTATGTAATAAACGTATTAAATAGAAAAAGAGAGATAAAGATAGATATTTATATAGTTTGAGGTTAGGATTTTTAATTATGTTTATTATAAATCCACCAGAATGTTATAATTACTCACTGTCTAATAAATCGTTTAATTCTTGATCTTCCGTTTGGTTTGTTGAGTTTTCGTCAGCCATAGCTGTCGTTTTGTAATTTTGTCGTTAAATCTTAAATCACTATACGAAAATATGTAACTTATAATATATACAACAAAACGTTATAGCTTTATCATCGTTTACATACATCAGCGTACGTATGTGTGTGGACAAAACATGAATGAATGAATTCTCTGATCACTGATACCAGTTAATATTAATCGAGAATCGATTGTAATTTTAAAACAACGATATATTCTTTTGATCCTATTACATTTTCTCTTGGGTTTTTTAAGGAAAAAAGTACATGGGTTAGTGTCTGCTCGCAGGAATGCGCGAGGATTCAAAAAGACTTTGATGTTCCTAAACGATTGTTTATTCGAATTTGTACTTTTCTATTGCAACAGAAAGAAGTTCACGTTCAAAAATCAAAAAATGGATTAAATTAAAAATCTCCCTTTCTTCGCTTTCAATCTTCGGCACCTATTCCTTTTTTTTCTGGTGCAGTGTCACCTGTCCTGGTGCTCCTAGCCAGATGATCCAATGGGCCTCGTCTTCCTGGGTAAATGGAGTGGGAGCGTCCGTCTTTCGTGGAAAAAAGTGTCTACGTGTGCGGCGATCAAGAAGGAAATGGCGCAAAACGGAGAGAAAGTAAAATTTCTAAGGAAGTTTACATGGGTCGAGGATAAGATATTGTTAATTTATGCGGCCCGTAATAAATATTCTGAAGATGCCGCTCAAGATGCTCAGATCCATTATTCATACATGCGTGCGCAGTCTATTCCATCGCCCATCAAGGGATGAACGGAATGTCCTTCTATCATTGGTTGGTCTAACAGAGCATTATTCTGAAAGTTTCCGAACGCAAATTAAGCTACCAAGTTGGTATACATATATACTAGTATATACGTATGTTATGTACCAGTGTCTCAAGCACGGTTGTCTCATGTATAGGTTCTCAAACAGGTTCTGCGGTGGAGAATGACACGATTATGCGACGACTTGTGTTTTTCAGATCTGCCACCAGCGGCGTTGCTGCAGAGTAATAAAAAAAGATAGGGGATACAAGATCATAATTTTGTCTCTCCTAAAGCGAAGTTTAACCATAAATAGAAGTGTTTATGCATAAATAACGTATACCTACTTATGAAGCGTTATAAAAATTATAAAATGTTCGCTTGATTACTTGCATCACGTGTTACTTTGTTGAAATTGTTTTAGCTACTCGACATCAGTGTCCTGTATGTAGTGGACAATTCAAGAAACTTTCTATCCTCAAATCTAGAACTACCCCCGCCACAGGAGCTTCCGGACCTGTGTATACGATCGTAGTCTCAAGCAAAGACTTTGAAAAGAAAGTGGATATAAGACGACCCTATGTATAAGCGTTTAATTCTTCCTGATGAACCTTTTTAAGCAACGACTATGAATTTGTGATTTCTTAAGGGAAATAAGATCGACTTTACAAAGATGCATTACTTTATAAAAATTTGAGCATTGTCTTGAGAACGAACTATGGATACGGCCCTATGAACACTCGGTAACTGAATAATTCGCCAGATGACGCTGACAAGTTTACGAGAAACAATTTTGTAAGATTTAGTAAGTATTACATTATATCCCTGATTATATTTTTAATAAAAGTATCGATTAAAAAATACCAAATACAAATACTGTAATTATCTTTTCAATATTCTAATAAGAAAAGAGTTTTATATTTCAATGATATTTCACTAGATTTCAAATTTCTTATGTTAGAAATAGTCGAATGATATTTTAGTTATTACATACTCTTTAGTATACGATATATTTTTCTAGTAGTGAGTCATTAAAATTATGTATAGAAACGTGACTTTATAAATCGGTATCAGTTGAAGTAAACCACCTATGATACACATAACTAGTTTTAAAATCAAGTGTTCTTTTTTATGTAATCCATGTCACTAGAAAGTACGATGAAAATTAATTGAAATTGAATAGCGACAATAATTTGTCGTGCAAACTTGACATTGATTAATAGATATCTTTTATTTGATTGTAAGATACATACATATGTAAGATACGGTTGATGAAGAAATTTCTATGATGACGAATATAAAGAAAGTTGTCTTATAAAAAAAAATGTAGGAATAATAAACATTAAATATATAAGTACCTTTCAAACGTAAATGTTTACATTGTTTTTTATCGATTATTTTTTCAATTTCTATCAAATAAAGACGATTTTAATTCCGATTAATTCTAAGAAATGCAAGGTAGAGTAAGAAAAAATATGAATATCTTCGGAAGATATTGGAATAGTTTGAAGTCTGATAGAATGTGTCGGTAGGATATGCTACCAGGTCAAGTGAAATCAATTGAAGCAGGAATTAATTGATGCAGAAATATAGTAGAATAGAAGAATCGAGGGGGAAGAAGAGGCGATGCATTAACGTAGTTGTGTTCGTTGTTAGAGGAAGCCGGAGGCTCGTCTAACGACGTACGCGTTAAAATTAAATCCAGCCGGAGGCCGACGGCTACGTCTTGCCGACGGCGACGACGACGGCGACGTCGCGACTTGATGCGTCCTCTAGCTCAGTCTCAAGAGCACACCCTGGGTGGACGGATGCTCTGATCTTCGATATTTTTCTCCCCGTATTTTCGTGCTTTTATCGTCGATTTCATCGGTAACACGTTCGACAGATCCTTTCACAATCAGCGCTATAAGAGGTGCAGATACACTCATTGAGAAACAACGGACTCTTGCCGAACTGTTCTCTTCATTCTATTCTTTCTATCGTTTCTACTTCGCTTGAGCACGAGGTAATTAAAAATGTCATGCTTTTTCTTATAACAGCTTTTAGACTCCTTGTTGACGTCAATGGACCATGTCCTGATTTTTCACGGTCGACATATTGGCTCGAGCGAACTAATATATTTCATCTTATATAGAACGAATCTTATATGGAAGAATCAGTTTTTTCCTTTCACGTGCGAAACCTTTAAACGTTGGTTCATTGGTCGAACGTATAAATGTTAAATATGCATAGCATATTCAAGAATTCTTGCCAATTCATGTCGAGTGATTTGCGAGAAACATGCTCGTTTGAAACGTAATTAATAACTTACTATAAATATACATATTTTTAATGAAAGGAATCAAGAGAGTAAAACTCATAACATTAAATAAAAAAAGAAAGTATGTTAATTTTAATTCTAAATCAAATTATACGTGATAATTTTCTCCTACATTTTGTGTATTTATATGTCTTTGAAATCCTAAATAGCGAACAGCTTGAATTATGTTGATGTTTTCGAAATATGTAATTAGCACAAAAGTTACATTAATTTCTAATGATTTTCTTGAATGATCGTAATACGAAATTTTCAATAGAAGTGGGGAGTGTGTCATCGAGTCACTAGCCTTGATTCTTTGCCAAATAATTGATAGGGAAAGCGTACTGTTGTCACATTCTCGCGCTAATTTTACGTACATTATCTACGACGCATAATTGACAATTGTCATTATTCTAACGATATATCTATTTTTATCTTTAATAATTTATGCAGAAACTGCAATATTTCAGTCAATTACAAAGTTGTATATCACCCTTCTCTTTTCTCATTTTCGGTAATAATAACCATCTAAAAACTAAATTTGTACATTTTCAACGTGCTTGAAGAGTATAGTAAATATTCGATTTAAATTTATGTTAATTATCGACGTCTCACTCAGCTCACTGATTTTTGTATATGTTGCGAAAGTGAACATTTCGAACAACTTTTTCCTATACGTAAAACTGTCGCTCGGCCTTAGTTTCCGAGATATTCGGAAAAAAACTGTCGGTACCACTACCGTGAATTCTGCCTATATTTGTAGGCGTCCGTATTAGCGTATGCGTCAGTATTGGTTGCCGGCTGCCTTACAGCGCGACCGCCGGATAAAATAGCATCTAATCAAAACCTAACAAGAAGATATGCTAATAAACTACAAACAAAAGATAGGAATTAGGTTTGGACTAGGCGTCATTTTATCCGGCCGTCTTACAGCGGCTGGTAATCAATACTGACGCATACACTGCCACGGACACACGATTATAGACAAAATTCACGGTAGTGGTACCGACAGCTTTTTTCCCCCCGAATATCTCGGAAACTAAGACCAGGCGACGATTATATATAGAGGAAAAAGTTGTTCCAAACGTTGATTTCTACAACATATTAAAAAATCATCGAAATCGGCGAGGTGGCTGAGATATTGATATTTACCAAAAGTGACAAATACGTTCGTTTATCGCTTTATATATTTTTTCTTCGGTGTTGTAAGGAAAAATGGATCGAGATGACGAGGACTTTGGAGAAGGTTTTGTCGCGGAATCTCATCCACTTAGGCCAACGCATCTTTCTGTTCCTATTAATGGTCGACCAGATTCCAGAGCACCTAGTATCAGCAGCAGTGTTAGTGATATGGATGTTCCAATTTATGCTAGAGAAACCACTATACCTGTCTCAGCTGGAAAAGTGAGTAGATTGTTTTTATATATATTCGAGTCATTTATCGAAATATCTTTAAATTGCTTATATAACAAATTACTTTTAGACGTACTAATATTTTCTTACATCTTTTCTTGATATTCTACCAATGTATTTTTATCGTATGTTGTACTAATTTATTTCCTATTACTAAAATTGCGACAAACCATTACTAATATTAAATACGCGTATTATCTAAAAGGTATAAAATAATTTAACACGCAATGTATAAAATAACTATATAAAAGTAATAGCTGATTTGATGTACATGCCGAGTGAAATTTATATAGATAAGGATGTTATCAGACAATGAAGTAACGAAAGACCGAGACGTTAATAATAAGTCGTTAACTAAGCTCTGCAGATTTTTTACTGTAATATTTTTATTAAAATAATACTAGTTGTTTGGAGGAGAAATACATATCGACTCAATTTCTCACTTGATCGAAATTTTTGACAACCTACAGATATAAATATAAGAAATTCCTCTCTGATAATATATAAAAACAAACAATCATGAATAATTAAATGGTTAAAATGACATTTAGATTTCGATATTCAAGAACGATGTAATTGCGATCTTAGAAATTCCATAAAGATGTCAATTATAGAGGAAAAATGAAATAATATTTTGAATCTATGTTGCTTTACGATAATTATAATCAATAGAACACATAAACGATCGACGGAATTCTTGACCTTACACATCACAGATCATTGATCGATTCTCTGGAGTTTGCAACAAATATCGTTAGTCTTTAGTAATGCTTTCTTGATCACAAACGATCTGTGGTTTCTTCGAATGACGCAAGATGTTCGAATGACGCATAGATACGTATTTGACCCTAGTTAATAGAATTCTAAGCATTCAATTAATATGCCCTTAGTACCTATCGGATAATTAAACGATACTTATCGCTCGTACTATATCAATATTCTATAATTACGGATTTTATAAAATCTTNTTTTTAATGATCACGTAAATGCTACAAATCACATTTCTCAGTAATTGCTACATAAATATGATTCGTTTATCTCTTAAAATATATTTCTCTATCAAACAATTTTAAAAACTAGCAATAATGTGTGATAAGAATGTCTGGAACAAAATTTTCAATCAAAGTTATATCAAAGTCTCGTTGTTATATTATAATTTAGTTATTCAAAATAACTATTGTTTCGAGATGTTCGATTTTATGTTGTACAAAAAATTAGAATCTTATACTCTCATCAACAGGTGAATTTTTACCAGTCGACAAGGACGATTTATTGACACATACAGTGGTTAACATATCGCGGTTCTACCATAACAATATCTCATTTTAATAATGTTAAACGTATCTTGTTTCCCTAAATTTATCTGAATAATCTTTTTCTATTTCAAAGCAATATACGTTTTACAGCGAATATTGTTTTCTTGAAAAATAGTAACAGATAAGTTATGTGTAGGAAATGATTTGAGAACGCCTGATAACCTAGCTCTTGATTGGTCGAATCGGTGGGTGTGTACAAAGCACGTCACCTGTCGTTTGTCGGTGTTCTTTAATTCCTCGAGATATGTATACTATCTGACGCAATCGCATATGAATGTTACATAAACGTAACATACAATTTACGTTGTGAGTAAAAATATATTAAATTTATATTAATGTTATACGAATTGCGCGTAATTATGAGTAATTATGGAAAATTATGGGGATTCTATAGGGAATTATTCAGAATTTAAAAAGTCCAGGCGTTCTCGATTTCGACGATTTTGAAATATGTCGTAGAAATCAACATTTTGAATAATTTTCTCCCCGCACATACAATCGCCGGGCTCTCATAGTTTTCCAGATATTCGGAAAAATCTGTCGGTCCAAAACGTTGATTTCTTCAACATATATATTTAAAAATCATCGAAATCGAGAACGCATCGACATTCTAAACAATTACCGAATTATGTTCCTTTACTTATTATTAAATAAAAAATATAAGAAAAAATGTTCGTTTCATAAGAATCTCAATTTTTATGTTTGTCATGAAACAATTTTTAAACGACGTACAATTATTGAAAATTGTTATTTATTTATAACTTTTTCTTCATCGTTGTAATATACGATAACCATACGATTAATGTATCAGCTATGAAATTCGCTTCATACATTGCGTTTCTTTCACAGTACATACGTATCTGTCCTTTGTATTATGACCCTATGATTATGACACATTTCATATACTCATGTATGTATATATGTATGTACGCAATTTCTCAAAAGCATTATTCATTTGAAACGTGAATGTGCATTTCTCAGATTTTTTATCTTTTCTTGACAAAAATATATAAACATTCTCTAGTTTTCTTTATGATTGTACTATATATTTATAAATTATAATTAAATTATCAATAATTGTTTTAGAACTTTGGATTCGATGAACATACGTACCTATGTAACAGGTTTAAAGTGGATGGAACATAATTTGAAATGCTAATACATACTTGTTTTACGACATCAATTTGCTAAAGGAAATGACTTCAAATTTATTTTATATGAATTTTCCTTATAAACATAATATATTAATAATAGAATATTTTATAATAATTTAAGTTTTTAATATTTTTGTATTACATATGTATTTAAATTGTAAATTGCAAACAAAGAAATTGGATTATCATGAAACTTGGATTCATTTGAACTTATTCACGCTTGAATAAAGGTATCATTACTGTTTACTATCGTCCTTAATATTGTTTGCTAAATTTATATAATACAATAAATTAAATTGTGTTATCTATATATATAATTTTGAAGCATAATGTTACGTTGTAATATTTAATCACAATAAAATAGGTGATGCGATAATTATACGTACTCAAAGATTTTGTTTCAAATTTCTTACAAAAATGCAAAGTAATAAGAGGATTGTAAATATATGTGTAAAAATTCGAAGATTATGTAGCAAAGAGCTAGAAGAAAACAGAAAGTGGGGGGAGAGAGAGAGAGAGAAAGAGAGAGAGAGAGAGAGCGAGCGAGAGAGAGAGAGAGAATGATTCTTGGGGGCTCGCCATCTACCGAGTAATGACGTCGCGTAGCGAGCGTGTAGCTTGTAGTTGCATGGAATGTGAAGCCGCCGTTTATCACCCACGCGATGGTATCGTTCGTTTTTATCTGAGATGAGATAACCAAGTGCGTTTTATTATATATCCGTATACTCTCACTGCATCTCCTTTTTTTCATTTCAATAATTTGATAAACGTTTTATGATCAAAAGTATAGTCGTTTCTTACCTCTATACCATATCTGTATACTTCAGAAGAGGTTAGAATATGGTTACACATATACGTTACATTTAAAAAATTAGTTATACAAAGATAATAAAGTCGCATTTTAGATAAATATTCATTTTACATAACATAAAATAATGGAATATAGAACTTGTATAATTATTACGTACATGTACATACACATACGCACGCGTGCACGCACTTTGCTTTAAATTTCTTATTTAATCTATAGTTATTTATAATGTTTGCAATAAGTAATCTCCATATGTGCCAACATAATAAGTCTTCTATTCTGAATTACGAGAATTATAATGTAATTTCCTTTAAGCAAAGTTACATGTTTCAAAATATATCGATCTACCGGTAAACATTTGTCCCACATAGACGTCCGTAGTGGCGCAGGCTCGACAAAAACACCCAGAAATGGAAGTCAGTATACCTCATACCTTACGCGAATACGTATGTTACAAGCGAAAGAACGCTATTTAACAGATTGTTGACGTAATGGTCATTTAAAAATTCCGTTAGTTTTATTCGTATAAGAACATTATATGGTTGTGTATGAAAATATACATATACATTGAAATTAATTGTGATAAGAACGGTATCTTTGAAAGATATATGTGATGATATATCCGAATGCTTAATCGAATACAAAGTAAAATCGGTATAAAAATCTAAAAGATGTTGCGTAATATTTGTAACTAATAATATTCGAGGTTAATTATTTTTCGGATTATGCAAGTTGTAAATCAATAAGGTTCATAATACGTACATAATGGCTTTCAATGTGGAATGTAGGAAGATATAAGGATGGAACAACCGTTGTGCAATAGTAAACGCGAATGCAAAAGTGAAATTTTCCAATTTTTCTAAAGTGATATATTAATATTTCGAATAAATATTTTATTCTTTAGATAATTTACACATATAACCTTTAATTTCTTTGTGTTATATTAAGTAATATCATTTTAGAAAATTTATTAGAAAAAAATCACTCGACTTAAATAACTAAACTAAATAAATTAATGATTAACTAAATAAACTAATAAGTTGAAATAAATTTAAAATATTTGTAGTCTATAACCAACGATAACAACAAAGGAAAGGAAGAAAGGAAAGGCAAGAGAGTAAGAGAGTAAATTTATTTTGTTATCTGGATATAGTTATTGTTTTCTCTGATCGAATGACTTAGACTAGAGATAATTTCCCAAATGGATCAAAGATTAAGCAATGCTAGATTTGGAATTGCAATGAAAATTTTCGCGCGTGCGCACAAAAATACAATGAGACTTCTTGGTCGGTTATTCGTTTACCCAGGGAATATAAGCATACGAGGATCGAACGTGAACTCGCTTGGAATAGTCCAACCCGCGTTCCCTTTGACTACGTCATCAACAGTAAGTAAGTACGCATACATACTGACATACGTGTTTCATTCGTCTTGCGCTTTCCACTCGCGCGGCAACAGCCGCTATTTCTCTTATGAAAATTCATCGAACGAATTCTACGTTTGCTTTTTGTAAATTCAATGCAAATCTAAAACAGATAGAGGCAAACTGACAATCACAAGTTGCAAGTAGACATGTATTATCGAGTTCGGGTACAAATAGGAAATTTGTTTCTGACTCTTCTGAGATTGTAGATATGTATATAATGCATTTTAGTAATGCAAATATATGTATATATCGTTCGTAAGGGATAATTGTTTATACCGATAAATATTAATAATGATTCTAAAATTAATTCAATTCGTTGCAAAGAAATGTTTTGATTCTTACGATAATTGTTTCTACAGGTAGACTTTGGCTTAAAACGTTTTTATATGTATGTAGATTGTGAGAAAGGAACTAATTTAAACAGAGGTTATGAGTTTCAAAGAAAGTTCGCGATGTAACGATTACATGATGTATGAAGAAATATAAAATCCATATATACATACAGACAGGATGTGTTAGTTAAAAAATGTTTGACACAGACTGTTTCGTTAAAAGTTCATCCAACCCCATTTCTTCGCACACGAAATTATCACGGGCTTGTTACGATCTCCTACATATTTATTGATATTAACAGTGGCGGGTCGTGGATTTTACACGTAGCATGCTGCGTGCTACATGCACGTGTGATTACACGTAAACATTCATTACCCGATAAACCGTCTCAAATTATTAAATCGGCTCGACGATCTTTCTTGACTGCGAGCATGTCACTAAACCCTGGCGTTGTATATGGAACAGTGTTCTCTCCCCTTGGTTGTCTGAACGATAAGTCAAATCAGGAGTAGCTCTTCCTGGTGTTCTAATTTGAATTTTTTCTTCAAAAGATCGCGTAGATGGAAAATAAGTCAAAGAATTCACGGAATTAATTTTCAAGGACTGATATACTCGCGTATTAAATTAAGATTCGAATTAAATCAACACAATGCAAAGGGGAACTTTTAAACATTTATAGCAACCAGAGAACGTGTGACACTGACTGCAGCACGGAACGGAACATGTTGAACGAAGAAAAAGTGTGAGGCTGTGAGGGAAGATGTTAACGGCAATATTGATATCGATAAAATGGACAGCGATAGAGTTTCGTTTAGTCTGTAAGCGATTTTCAAACGTTGTGTCCGCCTAACGAGTAGAACTAGAAGGCAATCCGCGGGTGCTGCGAGCCTGCTGCAGTTACTGGCACACGCTTCGTTTATGCAAGAACTCGTTGTGACAACGAGCCACGAATAAATAACAGCATAAAACAAAAATTATAATATCAGCGATTTTTGAAGTATTTTTTAGCGTGCTGTAGCACGATAGCGCGTATCGAGTAGCCGCCCCTGGATATTACATATTTTGTTTATATTGATCGAAAGGAAGATTGACTATTTACGTACATAGAATTTACATACAAGCAAGCTAGAGTCCTTTTCGATGACCCCATTATGACGCTGTCTCAGTAATATCTATCTTTTATCTATAATAATGATTATAGCATTATAGTCATTAAAATATCATTAAATAAAACGGGATGCTGTAATATAAAGCATGCTATATATATGTGTTATATGTACATATATAAACATAATGACAGTAATGTATAAGAAAAAGAATATTATTTGTTATGCTATATTACATTAACAGACGGGGCGATGAGCATTAATTTTGTGTGTGCGTGCGTGCGTGTGATACTTTGTGAATGAAAGTAAAATTGTCTTTCCTTTGAATCAATGAAATTGTATAGAACCGTATATATACAAAGTAGGGCAATAATTATGCCCAACTTGAATATTTTCGTCATTCATAGTAACATGAAAAAATGTTATACACAAAAGTTGCACGGTATGGAGAGGGATATGGGACACAGACATTTTTATGTAGATGAAGGCATAGAGGAGATTTCAAAGTTGTTCGCAGTTTTTTCAATGAAATGCTGTGCTCATTTCATCGCAGTGCGATAGTCGGTATTGAAACGACTTCAGCAAACTATCACTGAAGGTCATCCAAGGTCATTAAAGGTTGTACAACGATTATTACGTATTATTTCTTTTGAGTTATGGATCAGCGTGGATCCAAATATCTTGTTGTCGCTAAATCTAGACCCATATTTTTATGTAAATAAATAGTTTTATAATATCGTTTAAGTTCTACTAATACACGGCGTGTAGCTAGGAATGTAAACATCGCAGCAGTTCGTAAGATTAACGTGAAATATCGGTAGCCGGTATTGGTCGATTGCTAAATCAAATACATGACTATCGATCGGTACGATTATTATCAAAATGAAGTTTTCACTGGAAGAGCAATTAGATACGATTGTCATTTGTGGAGAAATGAATAAAATTCGACCGGGATTTTAAGCCTTGTATGCTCAACGACATTCAATGATATTCGTATATATCGTTTGCATCGAACATTTCAAAGATCGTGCAAAAAATCAAAAGAAACCGGTAATTTGGTTACATGTAAGAACGATTGTCTCAAAAGACACGGCTACGAGATATATAGCGATACGAGGATTGCAACTTTGCGTTCACGCAAATGGTCACTAATTGAAATATCGTCTATAACGCAAGAAAGCTTATTTTGCTACCACATTTGACTTTGGATGACCTTCAGTGGGGGTTTGCTGAAGTTGTCTCATCAGCGGGTATCACAGCGCGATAAAAAAAAAAAAAAAAAAAAAAAAAAAAAAAAAAAAAAAAAAAAAAAAAAAAAAAAAAAAAGAAAAAAAAGAGAGAGAAAAGAAAAGCACGCAACAAAGATGTCCACGTACGATACGAATTGTGTAAGAAGTACAATGCTGTTGAACCTTTTTGGTTGTCGTATTGTTGACTGCATAGGTTTGATCATTTATAATCCTTACGATCACGATGTAAACCTCGTTTTACGATGTACACCTCGTGGTACATCGTAAATACATACAGTGGATATGTTTATAACCATTTATTTTTAAATTATCTTGAAATTACTTCGCATAATCTCGTGAAATGCTTCGAAATATCTTAAACGTTTAATCTTATGTAAGACCAGATTTGACTCCAATGATTTTACTATCAACATATATTCATTTTTCCTTCTCTTGTAAACATTATTTCGTAAATTATTCATTTTATCATTAATATTACGCTGAACGTTTTGTATAATAACTTATGACATATATATGTATGTATGTATGTATGCATGCATGTATATATGTTTTATGTATGTATGTATGTATGTATGTATGCGCGCACGCACGCACACGCACGCACGCACGCACACACACACACACACACACAAAATTTACGATTCTTTTTTACAAGCCGCTTTATAATGGCAACGGAAAACGACAAGGTATTAGCAACAAAGAAATTAATATAAAATTTGTAGACATTTGAATATTTTCGATATGCGTACGTAATTAACAAATTTCGATTTAGTCAAGCAATGAAATCGAGAAAGAGGCTACAACGCCATCGCCTTTAACACCAGTGCCGAAGGTAAAGAATTTTTTCCAAAATTTCAGTACAAATAGCGTTAAAACGAATCTTATCTTCCCTGTTTCTTTGTTTATTCTTTCACACGCAGCCTACCACGGAGGATAAGCGGTGGGTGAGTATACGATAGAACGTGAACGATAATCTTCCAAATGAGAAGTATCTTAATTCGTATTTTTACTCGTTAACTCTTTGTTTAATCGTTAAAATTATTTATTATTGTTTATTGGAGCAACCGTTTTATTTCGATTTCGTTCCTCCTTTCACGAATCTCGAATGTTACCACGTGTACGAAGGTAAACGCGTATACCGAAGAAACCATTTTTCGTTGTCTGCTAAGTTACGATAAATTAAATAAAGTAGCGCGTACCGAGAAGAAACTAATCTCGTGTAAAGTTCAAATTTTGGCCATGTCGAATGTCACCGACGATAATATAATCGTTCTCTATGTCCTGTCTATTAAATTATAAGTTTCGGATAGACAAGAATATCCGCGGCTAGAGGTCACATTGTCGTTTCCTTGACTTTACCTTTTTATCTCGCTTATTCTTATATTTCTCACATATTTTGAAACGTCGTCTGTAAATCCACTATATCATTATATTCTGAATGTTGAATGCTTTTTTCCAATCTTACTAGGTACATACATACATACAAACAGGTTTTTGTCAGAAACGGTTGTGTTAAAAATGATTGGGCAATTGATTTGTATTGGCGTTTGAATTTCACTTTCTAGAAATGCGGTTAATTCTGTAACTTCGATGATTCGTCAACGTGCTATGACGAGGAATTTTTTATTCGTTAAAAATATTACGTTACAAATAAATACCTATATTTTAGATCTGTTTCTCCACTTCGTTCTGGGTCTGTATCTTTGAAACGTCGTGTCGTTGTACACGTAGAACCGTCCAATTCCTCGGAACATGAGTTTACAGTTTACACAGTCTGCGTAATTTCCGTTTTGTCTAATGATAACGAAGCCGTCAAAGTCTAACGAACTGTAGTTTAATAATATCTTTGAAATATTCCGTTTAGAACGATGTTTATTTATTTTCGTGGAACTTTCTAAACGTTTAAACAAAGCAAATGCTTAGATGAGAAAAACCGGGTAAAAGAGTGGGCAACCAAGGGAAATAAATAGTTAAAAATGTTTGTCTATGCGGCCAACTTTTTCGTCTTGCTTCGAACGCAAATAAATTTGATCACCGTAATCCGCAGGTGTATCGACCAAGATGAATTCCACGGAATAGAGGTAATACGTCGTTAAAGTGTTCTCCGGATTACGTTGATTACGACAACCACTTTGACTTTAATATTCTTAACTATAAAATTGGTGCAGGCAACGCGAGCACTACATTAAAAGGCTACATCCGGTTTTGCATTGAGACGGTACGAGCTTGTAACAACAAAATAATAGATCCAGCTAGAGTAAGATTTTGTTCGAATTCTCTCTCTCTCTCTCTCTCTCTCTCTCTCTCTCTCCCCTCTCTCCCCCCCCCCTCTCTCCCCCCTCTCTCCCGTAGTGTTTATTTAAATTTTCTCAAACAGCCATTCTAATACGATAGTAATGCCTATCTTTTTGATATCTTAGTAACATAAAATAAAATTCTCCTTTTCATCGAATTTTTCATTATGTTATTGTCGCGCTAAGAAAAACTTTATAAAACGAATCTTACATCACGATATAAGATATTGCTATTATACTCAACCGCGTAAACATATTGATTTGATACGTGGCGGATGAAATATAAGCTCGTTCGATAGAACTTTGGTTTAAGATCGATGAAATCGAGAAGGGCAAACGTAAGAAATCTAACTGCGTTACTACAATGTTTAAAACTCCTCGGCTATACAACTACGATATAATTACGTGTTAATCCGGAGCGTACATTTTTGTTCAATTTATATAGCGTAGACGAATTAAATTTTTAATCAGGAATTGCTTAGCGATCGTATAGTTGTACAGAATTTTCAGGTACAGATCTTTCATAGTTATTACTTGAAATTACTCATTTTCAATAAAACGCCGATAAACTGTTGATTTTGAAACAAAGTTGAGCGTTTTAGCCAAATTTTATCTCTATTTGATAAAAAAAATTTGTTGAGAAAAATTGATCGTACCGTAGATGAAGCAACGTCACGAATACCGAGCTATCCATACCTATTATGGGATTCGGTGATAAGCAGGAACATACATTTCGTGTTAGTAAACGGTATTCGTAAAATCAAGTAGTTGAGTTAATTATCGAGGAAAGAAAGGAATAAGAGCAAAATCATCGTAACAAGTATGGACGATTGTTAGCGTGAATTTCTTTTCTTGTGAACTTCATCGGGTGAAATGCTGGATCGGTGAGAGAGGTAAGTAGGTAGGTAACTTGGTGTCGTCCAATTGGTCGTTCGAGGGGCCCAAGCTCGAGGGAGAAGCAAAGAGGAGAGGGAGATACGACTGGTTTCGAAAATCGGCTTTCGACCCGCTAGCACGAATCTGGTCTCAGTAGCTTTCATACACGACCGTGACACGGAACGATTTGGTCGTTGTCTCTTCACTGTCGCCGCATCTGTGTGTGATTCGCATTTTTTATACGCGTTAGTGACAGCGAAACCTTCCTCCGATAAAGTATAACGTATAATATTTAGTAATAACGGTTACGAAATTTTATCGACTCACCATGAGCTACAGGCTACAGGTAAAAAACTATATTTGATACAAGTACAATGTTAACTTTCCACAATGCTAAATTAAGAACTAGACGTTATTATACATCGCGTTACCGCATTTTTCTTTCTCGCACAATTTTCGCTCAAATACTTCGTATTAACGCATTATTAGTTATCGTCTCAATTTCGCAGTGGACGAAATATATTCTTTGAAATCAATCTGTCGTGTTTGCTCCGAGTATCGTGGAATGGTATGCAAATGCTGTTATCGGCAAAATATTAATATTCAATTTGAACGTTTGAAGTATCATAGATTTTCGAAACGTGGAAAAGTTTATACTTTGTGCAATTAGAAGTAAGGCTGTGATACTTCGCTTGATCGCATTCAAGGTACAGAATTTCATTGCTGTTTATTTTTACTTACAAAGAAATACGATTCAGGTTTATTTCTATCGTCTGATTTTAATACAGAACTAAAAGAATATTCAAAGTGGCCGACTAGTTTCGGGAATTCTGCTTTTTTACAGATTTCGGCTCGGTTGTCTCTTCGAACATGTTGTTAACCACATTTATTTTTTTCTTTTTTCTTTTCTTTTAAGCTAATTATATTTATAGGAATATAACATTATTTGACTACCGTTCTAAGTTAAGTTTAAAGAAACAGAAGGAGGGAGAGAGGTTGCATTATGGAGATTGCTTTTAATGACGAATAGCGAATAATCGTCGAACGAGATCGTTGCATTGGCTTCGCAAAAGAAATTTCATTATCTTTCTGAAACTGTCGTTATACTTTGATAATTTAATTCGGTTAAAATATCGCAAGGATTTCTAATATTCGGTTTTCTTTAATATGGCGCGTGCCAGCCAGTACAGGAGAAGTAAAAGAATGGAAACATTCGTAACAACTGTTAAAAAGATCGAGTTGTCCTTTCGTTGGATAATATGCAATATACATTACCGGGCAAATTGTTTGTAAGTAAAATTCCTATATCTCGAAAGTGAAAGTAAATTAATCGGAAACTGTATGTTAGGCGTTACATTCGTATATAAAGTTAAAATATGCGCTGGTGACATTATTGGAATTGTGATCTCTTGTTCAAGTTTGTGAACAAAGTATATCATGAGTAGATACTACCGTAGCATCGGTACAGTCCGTAAATAATGGTTTGTGTTAGTTCAAAAGTTTGGCAAAAAGACAGCGAGGGAATAAGCTGATCGTTTACTCGACTTATGTATTTTAATCTAACGAATATGTACGATTATTTCTATATATGAAAATCTTGAACAGTAATAATTGCCCACTACGATAATGATGACAGGAAAAACTTGACGGCGTTTCCTTCTAATTCTATTTTTTATAATTACATATCCGTTTTTAAATTATACGTTTCGAGATGAATGAGACAAATGTTTCTTTTAGAAAATGGAAAGTAAAATTGTTAGGTGTTCTTAGAATGCTTACAAATATTATTACAATTTTTTCTTAGCACTTTGTTCTAGCATTTCATTTTATTTACCGAAACATTTGTTATTTATGCATTTATAGCATGTAAATTATTGAATTAGATCGGAATTACATTTACTATTCTTTACAACTTACATCATACAACGAATGACGCAAATCGGTAACCGACGCAAAATCGCAATTTCTTAAATACCATACACCTGGTCATCGAATACGTAAATAAATAAAAAAAAAAAAAAAAAAAAAAAAAAAAAAAAAAAAAAAAAAAAAAAAAAAAAAAAAAAAAAAAAAAAAAAAAAAAAAAAAA